>JACGAQ010000470.1:0-133319 GCA_014119065.1 Orius insidiosus
GTTTTACGTCTCCTCCGTTATACTTCCCCCTCCTATATAGATACTTCTCTTTAAGGAAGTTTTTATTGGAAGCTCTTCAAACCAGTACTTTTGTTTTCAAATATAAGTAAATAAATGTATTTCAAAGCCAAATCAAAAAGTAAAAATTAATATCAAAATAATGACCCTGCGGTAGCAGGGACTAAAAGGTAGATTTCTTTTCATGATTAAAATTAATATGTATAAACACAAAATATATAATTATGTTATAAAAATGATGATATAAGAAAAATTGCGCCACTGAGCCCCTAGAAAAACATCTGATAATTTTATTAATAAAATATTTAATAATTTCCCGGTATAAATTCAAATTTTTTTTAAAGTTTAGCTAGTTCAATATTTTGCGCCTGGCTCGTCCAAACCTGCTTTAATTAATTTTTTACACGCCCTCGCAGAGGTCTTAAAGTTTTTTTTTGCAAAAGGACTAGGATTTCAATAGAAAATGCCAATTTTGTCTTTTAAGCCCTAAGTAAAGTAGGTGAATCGCTGGTCCGATTTCAGCCATTAACGAACTCGTCCGAGCTATTGAGATAAAAGCTCTAAATACCGGATATCGTCACCCTCACATTAAAATTGCTCCAGTTATCGTGCTAATATATATATATATATATATATATAAACTTTTCAACTGAGGATGGTTTTGGGGTCCAGGAGGTATGAAACGAAAAACGTATAGAAAATTTTTTGAATCTGCGACTACTTGGTACATTACAATAGGTAGATTTTTGAAGAAAAGAAATCTACCTAAAATCTTCCTTAAACCAACAGCTTGAAGCAAAACTTCAAAGAAAAAACGTCGCCGTATTAAGTGGTATAACGAACCCTTAAAGAAGGACACCGTTAAAAATTCTATAGAATCTTAAGAATTGGGTGATTAGATTTTCAAAGAAATGTAATTTTTGGTGTATTCTAGAATTTGCTTAAATATTGTTCTATGAAAAGAGGTATAAGAAGATACTTGTTTGGGTTTATGAAGGAAGATAATTATATTGACTTAACGTCTCCTGGATACCGTAACAACCCTTATTAAACTAATCCTTAGTTGAAAGTCATTGACTTTTACATTCAATACTGTTCAGTAATTAATTAGTTGACCTTTGGCCTTTATATACGCTTAGACAGAAGTTGGCTTTTTCCATCTCGAAGACAACTCTAAATTGCCCCCTATGGAATTTCCTAGATATTCGTAACATACAAAGTGGAAACTTCCCGAGAAGTTAGAGGAAACTTAATATTTGCTAGCGGAAATAGAAACCGAGTAAGGTCAAAGGTGTCGGGTTTTATGTCATTTCATCACGAGTTATAAATGATGTATTTCGCCTAGTCTCGCTTTTAAAGCATTCAGAACAATTTTAACGAAAACCGAACAAAATCGATTTGGGTGAACGTCGATGGGGGAGTCCCTTAACTTGCCTTCTTAACGAGGCGAACTTCCATACAGGAAACCCAAGTTGTAAACATTTACGACCCGCCCTCTTTGTCTTATTATTTCAACACCCTTAAAAAACTTCCCACTTCCAAATATAACTCAACTATTAGACCCCTTTCTAACGGATTTAGCTCCTCTAATCCTTTTATTATTCATAATCAGATCCCTAGAAGGAAACCTCTCACAAATCACTATAAATGTTAATATTTCCAACGTTCTTGTAATTTATAACATCCAGTATTTCTTATGATACTATCGCCTTCTAGTCTGGAAGGGGAGGCGTAAATACTTTAACATCGATCCATAGTTTGCATGGCTAACATTTGTTTGTAAACTATTTCTATGTGATTTTTCTGGTTGGAGTAGCAAAAGTGCATCAATTTGAAAGGGGAAGTATATGGGAGGGAAAGTATAATAGAGGGGGAAGTATATGGGAGGGAAATTATAACAGAGGGGGAAGTATGTGGGAGGGAAAGTATAACAGAGGGGGAAGTAAAAACGAAGTATAAGTATAAGGGATGTTTAAGGGAGAGAAAGTATAAAGGAGGGGGAAGTATATGGGAGGGAAATTATAACAGAGGGGGAAGTATATGGGAGGGAAAGTATAACAGAGAGGGAAGTATAAGTTAGGGGAAGTAAAACGGAGGGGGAAGTATAAGCGAAGTATAAGTATAAGTATAAGGGATGTATAAGGGAGAGAAAGTGTAAAGGAGGGGGAAGTATAAGGGAGATATTGTATAACAGAGGGGGAAGTTTTTTTTTCCAAAAACTGTCCACGTTTTTATTTCTTCGAAAAATTTCCAATTTTCCAAGTTGTTTTTTCGAAAAATTTTCCAAGTTTTCTTTATTTTTTTTCGAAAAATTTTACGGATTTTCTTTTTTAAATTTGCGCTTTTTTTCTGAAAAATTTTATAAGTTCTTTTTTTTCGAAAATTTTTTTAAGTGTCGAGGTAGAAATAATGGGCTCTTTGGCCTAGGGATGTGCCTCTCGTAATGGGTAGAAGTATGAAATTTCTCCCTACTAAAAAAAATAATAATTAAAAAGTGGAAATTTTGTTTACACCAAAAATTCGTAAAAAATATAAGGAGTCTTTGGTGAAAATCTTTGGTGGAAAGACCCTTCCACAAAATCCCGACGTGGAGGGTATCACAATAACTTCTTTAAAGAAGTTAAAAGTTAGTTTCTCGGCCGAAGAAAACTCAGATCAGAAGAGAGCTCAAGAAAAACCAGATATTATTGAGACTTGAGAACTAGTTGAATCCTTGGAAATTTTGTGAAAAGTGTTATACTCCGTCGAAAAACCAAAGGAAGCACCCATGAATTTATGTTTCTTGGACAAAAAAAAGCATTGAAAACTCCCAAAAACCGGGTTTTTAGGCTACATGATACAAATGAGGTTTCTTCGCTTAATAACAGCGGAAAATGCCTAATATCCCCTTAAAATTTGATGTCATGTATAGTCAACAGAACAAAAGAATCCGTCCGTCCTACCGGCTCCATCCCCTCTCGGAGTTTGAGAAGCGGGAGAAAGAATGTAATTCGTTAGTAGATAGCAAGAGCGCCATTCTTTCCTCCCGTGGAGATGTGGTTAGGAGGGAACCCAACTGGATAGACGAGGTAGCCCCGAAATCACATAAAAAACTTCATTTCTCTCAATTTTTCCGGAGGACAGATTGTATAAGTTTGGTTTTCAAGAAAAGAAGGCTTGGGAAACAATTCTTTGGAAATCCATCAAATTTTTTTCGGATAACTTGCTCGCTATGAATATTTTTGTTCGGAAGTCGCGGTTTCTTTACTGGGTCCCAACGGAGATAAACTTTAGAGGGAGGGAACAAAAGGTGGAAAAACCTTTCTGCCCCTTTTTTATGGGAGAGAAAGCCACTCTTTTAGAGGGCAAAATATACCTTTACCTCGGAGTGCATTAGGGTTGATGGAACACCGTTTCCCTAAACGAAATAGAGAGAAAGGGAAAAAAAGAGAATTTTTCAGGTTCACACGACTTAACCTTTAAACAAGGGTGCATTTTAACTATTTTCGTTTTTAACACAAAAGGGGACAAGCGCGGATTTATTGACTTGGGTGGGTTTCGTTTAGCAAAGCCTCCGTGAGGGAATGAAAAGGTACAAAAGAATCAAAACTGACGACCTGTCAAAATCAGCCTTTTGTTTTTTGGACACCTTTCAAAAATTATGTTTTTGGAACGTTTTGTGACTTTCATCTTTCATCACCCGGAATTTTTAAATATTCTCCTCATCCAGGAAATCGACAAACGGAAAAACGTGCTCTCAATAGGACCGGGAGATCAAAAATTCATGCACCATCGACAGAATCAATATTTGACCGAATTTCCGAGCTATGATTATTTTATAATGGACAAAGAAAACCGCTTTTACCGTCGAGTCATATCGTATTCACCTTGGGCGATGGTTTATTTTTTAATTTTTCTTCTTGGTAATCATGGAAGATCGCGTGTCTTTTTTAAAAATCACGGAACGAAGAAAAAAAGAAATTTTCAATTAAACCAGTTTCATTTTATTGTAACGGAGGTCGAAATTGAGACGGGAAATGAGGTATTGATAGGGTAGCAAGTTGGGGAGATTGGAACGAGACGATAAGGCCCTCCGAGCAAGAGAACTAATTAAAATATCCTCCCGCGTCCTCTTTTTTCCTCGGTTATTTACCAACAATTGTTTAAAACGAGTTGAATCGAGATCTAAGTTAATTTTCCAACGGGCATTGTCTTCTTTTGTATAGCGGAAAGGGTGGGCGCATGAATGGAGGCTATGATGAAAAACCGAGAGCATTTTTTTTATGACACGTGATGCATGAGATGGCAGATGTATATTATTAAAATATGTTCCTACCTCCTTTTTATGAGAATCATGAAAATACGTTCATCAATCTCTCACATGAATAATACTCTAGACAATTTTTTTTTTCTTTAAATAATGGAAATGTTATTCCGAAGCCCAATTCTCTTTTTATTAGAAACTCTAAATGCCACGAACAACTTGAAAATGTTGTGTTGGAAAACTGAAGTATGTTGTCTTAGAGTTTCGTGTTTAATGGGATGAAATTATATACGAGTTTCGTCCTTGTTTTCCAGAGCCTTCTCCTATGGCATAGGTTGGCTGGTAGTTACCACCACTAATGATAATAAAGTTACAAAAAAGAGAGAAGAGACAAAATTTGGACTTTTTCTATTTCCTTAGACCAGAACAAATCCTCATTTTACAGGATTTCTACGAAATCTCCTTGGTTTCTCAGCGGATAAACAACCATTACATCCTTTTAACCGCAAAACCCCTATTTATCTCATTTCCGGAAATTTTCCTCTGCCATGGAACCCCATTTTTTCCCGAAGTTTTGAAAAATTTTCTCACTTTTTTGGACGGATAAACCAGTCTTTTTCCTTAGACGATTTTCTGGCTCTTTTGACCTATAAACTCCATTTTTACCAGGCTTGTGGGATTTGCCTAACTCTTTCGAGCGAGGAAACACCTTTTCACCGGATAATAAGGAGTTTACCTCAGTTTTTGACCAAGAAACTTTATTTTGAAGGGTTCTTTTTGTGTTTTTTTTAAATCTTCTGGCCGAGAAACACCCTTTTTAACAGATTTTTGAAAGATTTTGGACGGAAAAACCAATTCCCTCTCCCTAATAGACGATTTTTCTGCTCTTTTGGCCTAGAATCTCCTTTTCTACTAGGCTTTTGGGCTTTTCCTCCTCTTTAGGGTGAGGAAAAAACACCTTTTCACGTGAATTTAAGGTGATTCCTCACTTTTTGTCCTCACTTTTTGTCGGAGGTATTTTTTTTTTAATCTTTTGATCGAGAAACACCCTTTTTTAACAGATTTTTGAAAGATTTTGGACGGAAAAACCAATTCCCTCTCCTTAATTTTAGATGATTTTCCTGCTCTTTTGGCCTAGAAACTCCATTTCTACGAGTTTATTGGGCTTTTCCTCCTCTTTAGATTGAGGTAAAATCAGCTTTTCACGTGATTTTATGGAGTTTCCTCCGTTTTCATACTAGAAACACTTTATGAAGGGATGTTTTTCTTGATCCTCCGGCCGAGAAACTCCGTTTTTCCAGGATTTTCTAAGTTTTTTTAAGGATAAACCAATTTTCCCAACTAATTTTAGGCGTTTTTCTGGCTCATTTGGTCTATAAGCACCGTTTTAACCAGACCATAGGGCTTGGATTGAGGAAAAAAACGCCTTTTCACGTGATTTTAAGGAGTTTCCTCCGTTTTTGTACTAGAAACACTTTATGAAGGGACGTTTTTGTGTTTTTCTTGATCCTCCGGCCGAGAAACTCCGTTTTTCCAGGATTTTTGAAAGTTTTTCTAAGTTTTTTTTACGGAAAAACCAATTTTTCCAACTAATTTTAGGCGTTTTTCTGGCTCATTTGGTCTATAAGTTCCATTTTAACCAGGCCTTAGGGCTATCGAGTGAGGAAAAAACACCTTTTCACGTTAATTTACGGTGTTTTTTCACTTTTTGACCGAGGGACACCCTTTTGGAGGTATTTTTTTTTAATCTATTGACCGAGAAACACCCTTTTTTAACAGATTTTTGAAAGTTTGTCCTGCTTTTCGGGCCCAAAACTAAGGAGTTTTAGAGCGTTTTCCGAGGTTGCTGATACATTTTTGGCGCATTTGCTCCCTAAAATTTCCGAAGATCCCCTCAGTACGCCATTGCCTCCTCCAACTAAATTTTTAAACTTTTGATTTCAGATATTTCACAATCGTCCAGACGCCGAGAGGTCAGGGATTCCGGACTGCCCGGTGTAGCGTAGCGACGACCATCTGCCTCATATGGAGCTTCTCGTTTTTCTCGATGGTCCCGCTTCTCATATACCAAGAAGTGGAGACGGTCAGACTAGGAGGGCTCGTCGTTTACGAAGCTTGTTTAGAACGGTGGCCTTCGAGAGCGGCCCAGGGCGCCTACACCATCACCATCTCCGTCGCACAATTCGCCTTCCCGGTCCTCGTACTCAGCACCATCCACGCACGAATTTCCTCCTATCTACGACTCCACCTCTCCTCGCCTCCCGTCGAGTCGAGCTGCAAACGAGGTACCATATTACCTACATTCAACGATAAAAAAAAAACTATGAACTTGACCTTTCCTTGGCTAGACATCTCATGAATAAAATATCAACAAACTTTTTTACCCCTGAGGCTTTTAAGATGCTCCAAAAATTCCTTAGAAAATACACTTGTGAAACTCAAAACATCACAAAACTTAAAACAAACGACCGCTCCCAGATGTTTCTTTTGGTTCTACTTAATATTTGATAAGGAAAACCCGAAAGTGCCTTTCAAAGTTGTAAAGAAGCCACTGAGAATGTCGCTTTTAAATCGAAATCCTTTATTTTCATTTCTGCCCTTTTGTATCAACTTCATTTCATTTCAAAGTTAAATCATTTTAGAGTTATTCAGCCCATAAAATATTGAAAAGTAAGGCAATTGGGGGTGTCGATTAAGGTTTCCTGAAATGACCGTGTTTATCTGAAATTCAAAAAGTACTGGTTTGAAGAGCTTCCAACGAAAACTTGCATGGAGAGAAGAATCTATATAGGAGGGGGAAGTATAACGGAGTGGGAAGTATAAGTGAGGGGTAGTATAACAGAGGGGGAAGTATAACGGAGGGGGAAGTGAGGGGTAGTATAACAGAGGGTGAAGTATAACGGAGGGGGAAGTATAAGTGAGGGGTAGTATAACAGAGGGTGAAGTATAACGGAGGGGGAAGTATAAGTGAGGGGTAGTATAACAGAGGGTGAAGTATAACGGAGGGGGAAGTATAAGTGAGGGGTAGTATAACAGAGGGTGAAGTATAACGGAGGGGGAAGTATAAGGGAACGAAAGTATAACGGAAGGGGATGTATAACGGAGGGAAAGTATAAAGGAGAATTTTCCAAGTTTGTATTTTCGAAAAATTTTCCGGGTTTTCCTTTTTTCGAAAAATTTTCCGGGTTTTCCTTTTTTTTTTCGAAAAATTTTCCGGGTTTTCCTTTTTTTTTCCGAAAAATTTTTTAAGTGTCAAGGTAGAAATAATGGGCTCTTTGGCCTAGGGATGTGCCTCTCTTAATGGGTAGAAGTACGAAATTTCTTCCTACTAAAAAAAATTAATAATTAAAAGGTGGCAATTATTTTACACCAAAAATTCTTAAAAAATATAACCAGTAATTGGTGAAAATTTGGTGAAAATCGGACCAACGGTTCGGCCGCAGCAAATTTTTATAAATTTCAAACAGACATATCTCCGCCATTTTTTGAAATTCAAAAATCGCCCTCGTTAGTTTCTTGTTCACCGGCTAAAGAAATTTGTGTGAAAATTTGGTGAAAATCGGATGAAAACTGTGGCCGTAAAGTGTTCCGGAAAAAAATGCCACGGACGGACGGCCGGCCGGCACCACAGACAAAGTTGAGATCGGTAAAGATCAATATTCGATTTGACCCTCAGGGGTCTGGAAGATCCCTCCCTAAAAACCCGACGTGGAGGGTATCACAATAACTTCTTTAAGGATGTTAATAGTGGGCCGGCTCTTGAAAACCTCCAAAAAGACCCACTTTTTTTTCTCCCTAGGAGTCTTTACTACTTTGCTAGAATTTGAGGTAGACTTGAAACATTTAAGACGGTCACATTTTTAATTAAAAGTTTCTTTGTGATCTTTAAACCTTTTTTTTAAGTGTCAATTAACCAAAAAAAGTGTTTGTGAGAGCAATTAAGAATTAATTTAGCGCCTTTTTTTCTTTACGACCGCCCTTGGTTTCGTCGTAAAAAAAGGACAAAAACATAAAAAAAAAAAAAGAGAAATTTTTAAAGTGGAAAAGCTATATTTCGGAATTCTAATTTTGAGTGAGAGATGGGTTGACAGTTTCCTTCGGGTTCAGAGAACAAATTGACACAATTCAAAACGGGCGGGGGAAATTAATCATCCCTCCCGGTTCTCCGAAATAGGCATACCGTTAATCTCAAAATGTAATTCCGCCTCGATGGAAGATTGATTTGAGAATTGGAAAAACGTTGATGACGGATACTAAAAAAACATTTACGTAGCCTCCTCTAAATAACAGTGCTGGCGGAACTTCATACAAAAAACCTATGCGGCCATTTAGACCCTTAAAAACAACCTCATAACAATAACTTCCTTTGAATAAGTTTAAAAGTTAATTAATTTTCATTTCTTCCTTCATTTCCTTGTACTTAGGCTAAATTTTTTCCAAATTAAAAAAAATCTCACAGCGAAGAGTTAGAAAAATATTTTGTAAATATTTTTTCTTCATTCTTCTCGTTTCTAATTAAAAAGTTTCTAAATTCATTAAATTAATTCCCTGGAGCACCCCTGAACTCCACAGACCTAAGTTTGATAAAAACATCCAATTAATTCGTCGGTCTTTTAAAAATTTTAAGACGATCTGTTGTAACAAAGAAACTTTTAAGGAAAACCCTTAAACATGGACTTCCGGTAAGACGACAAGTTTTAGGGTAATTGTATTCTGTACATCCCTGAATTTCAACTAAGTCGGGTTCCCTACCCTCTGGGTTAACATGGATGAGACGCTTTAAGGCCTAAAACAATAGTAATTAGTCTAAAAGTTGCGTCTGGCCCCCGCTCAGATGAGTGGGGATCTAAGGCTTGTTTTACAACTAATATTGCTTTGCTTACCTGAAAGTTAACATGGACCTTTAATATTCCGCTATAAAATTTTCACCTTAATGTTTAACCTTTTTCAAAGCCCTTCAACCGAAAAAAGGATTTAGAAATAGATTCAAAAATGTGTGATCCTGAAAAAAAAAAATTCATTGAGAATTAAGAGAGGAAATATACTAAACCCGCAATATCTTTAGGCTTTACCGGTCCGTAACGCCTTCAACCAATTAAATCCCTCAAAAGAAATTATTGCAACCAAGTCTCTAGAGAAGGTTCTTTCAAGCACAAACTAATAAGTGATTTTTGGCCAATCATAATGGTGTCTTTGATAACGGCCGGCCGTCCGTTGCTATTTTTTTCCCGATTACTTCACGGTCGCAATTTTCATCCTATTAAAATTGCCTTATTTCAAGGAATTAAATTAACTTCCTTAAAGAAGTTATTGTGGTACCCTCCATGTCGGGTTTTCGGGGAAGGGTCTTCCAGACCCCGGAGGGTCAAATCGAATATTGATCTTTACCGATCTCAACTTTGTCTGTGGTTCCGCCGGCAGTAGCATTTTTTTCCGGAACCCTTTACGGCCACAGTTTTCATCCGATTTTCACCAAATTTTCACTAAAATTTCTTTAGCCGGTGAACAATGAACAAGAATGTGAAGAGGGCGATTTTTGAATTTCAAAAAAATGGCGGAGATATGGCTGTTTGAAATTTTAAAAAATTCACTGTGGCCGAACCGTTGGTCCGATTTTCACCAAAGACTCCTTAAATTTTTTACGAATTTTTGGTGTAAAAAAATTGCCACTTTTTAATTATTATTTTTCATAGTAGGGAGAAATTTCATACTTCTACCCATTACGAGAGGCACATCTCTAGGCCAAAGAGCCCATTATTTCTACCTTGGCACTTGGAAAAATTTTCAAAAAAAATAGAACTTGGAAATTTTTCAGAAAAAAAGCGCAAATTTAAAAAAGAAAACCCGGAAAATTTTTCAAAAAAAAATGAAAATTTTCCGAGAAAAAAAACTTAGAAAATTTCTTGAAAAAACTTTTAAAAATTTTCAAAAAAAAACTTCCCCCTCCGTTATACTTCCCCTCCCATATACTTCCACCTCCGTTGTACGTCCCCTCCGTTATACTTCCCTCTCCTATATACTTCCGACTCTATATTATTACTTCTCTTTGAGGAAGTTTTCGTTGGAAGCTCTTCAAACCAGTACTTTTTTCTACTATTCTTGTTCTATTCGGGATCAACTCCTGAACAGTATTCAGTAATGAGCCGGAAGCTGCCTTCAATCACGTCGCGATTTAAGTCGCTGCGTAGAAGGTATTTTCGACTAATTTAATCTGGCCTCTTTGTTATCCCTACAAGATGGCATTGTGGTTAAAACCCTCTTCTAATAATACTCCCGATTTTAGTCCAATTTTCATCAATTTCGACGCTCTTAAACAAAAAAAAGTTTGATGAGCTTCCAACGAAAACTTTCTTGAAAAGAAGTAAAAATATAGGAGGGGGAAGTATAAAGGAGGGGGAAGTATAAAGGAGTGGTAAGTATAACGGATGGGGGGGACCCTCCGGGGTCTAGAAGACCCTTCCCCAAAACCCGAGGTATAGGATATTACAATGACTTCTTTAAGGAAGTTAAAAAAAAAAAATTTTTTTGAGAAGTTAGGGCCAAACAAGATCATTACTCCCGGAAATTTTCTCCCTATTTAATTAGGTAATTAAAAGTTGTATTCTGTTTTTCATCATAATAATATACCCACTTTTATCAGTTTTTAATTTTTATCAAGCCTTTCAAATATAATATCACCGAAGTTGGGACCTTGTAAAAAGAAAATAATCCTCTTAAAATACAAAATCCTTAATTAATCCACTCTTTAAAGAATATTTGATGGGGAGGGGGATAATAGGAAGAAGTACCTGTCGGGAAAGCTTAAAAAAAGTGACAGTTTGACGTTTGCAGAAGAGAAAAATCTTCGACACACTAAAAATTTTTTTTCCTTAGAAAAAGGTCACGTTTAAAATATAACTGATGGAAAAGAATTTTTTAAAAAAAGTTTTTAGAAATTTAGGTTTCGATTGGCCATGTTCATGATTTTTTTACAATACCTATGAAGTCCTAATTTTGTCTTTATCGTTATTAAATCGATGAGACAATGGGAAGACTAAACTTTTGTTGAAAGTTGCAAAGCGACTTGCGACTTCGTTAAAACTTCCCCTTTCTCCGGAGTGAAATCCTCCTCAGTAAATTACAAGGATTATTTTCCCGGGATCGAAATGATTGTCCGTTGTTCTTCAACTTTTTTTTTTCTCTCTCTCTTTCCTGTAAAAGAACTTTTATTTAGGTTAATCAGAACGAGGGGGTCTTTTTTAGGGAAGTAAGTGAATTTGGTCTAAATAGAATTTGGGGTGTTCCTAGTCCCTCTCAGGTGGCTGCAATCGGTTTTAATTCGTTTATTTTCTTATTCGATCTTGAAGGGTTTTACAAGTTAACTCCTCTGTCCTGACGTAGAAGATCCAGGTAAACAAAATTTAAATTACACTCCAAACTCCTACCCTTTAATTACGAGCCTTTACAACTTCATCTCTAAGTTTAAGCACATCCCTATTGTGTACAAGGTCGGGAAATCATTATTTTAGGTCGTGAATAGCAAGGTTTCCCCCTCTATCAAAGGCAAAGCGTTTCTCGCCTCATTAATTTCAAAAAAACAACGAAAAAAGCACTTTAGATATGGACTTGTTTTATGATAAACTGGGTAGGTTAAGCAGGGATTCATGGGCCAGTGATCAAAGTGACCCTCGCCTGGCCACCCTAGTGAGTAGCCACATTCATTGTGGAGGCCCAGCCCTTATTTTTATAATTTTTCATATTCCGATCATAAGACATTCTTTTTTTTACAGCAAAACGAGAGTGGAGGCGAAATCGGCGGACGATGATGATTCTGACGTGTATAGCGATTGTCTTCGCCTTGAGCTGGCTTCCAATGACGACATTCAACCTCCTCATCGAGTTCAACCCGGGACTCCTCTCCTCCCCACGTACGCTTTATCTCGTCTTCGCCCTCTGCCACATCACGGCCATGTCGTCTGCGGTCACGAACCCACTCATGTACGGATGGCTCAACACGAACTTCCGACGTGAATTCCATTTCTTAGGCGGCTCCCGGAAGTCCAACGAAAAGAAAAGAAGGGCTGCCAACCTCAATAGGAGAATCAGCGCTCCTCAAAGTGTCGTCATACGTCACGACAGACGAACGAGTATGACCTGCTTCACAACGGTCACTTCCTCAAACACCAGACCTTCGACCACCTTCACCCTCCTACCCCTCGGTACCATAGACAACGTCTAAACATGTATATAGCATTATATTTTATAAAAATAGTAACAATTATCAATATTTTAAAAAAAATTGTACAGTAAATTTCTCTTTTTTGTTTGTCATTAAACAAAAATGCCTTCTTATCCAAAATTTTATATAAAAAAATAAATGTCAATTTAGTTATCGTTGGGAGTTGTCGGTTGCGAACCGCGACCTTCAATGGCGCGAAACTGAGCCCCGTTCTCAACCTGCCAACCCCCATGACAAATCTATATTATTTTAAGGACCAAAAAAAATTATATAAATAAATAAAACCTTAGTTTAAACTAGCAATAATATTATATAAGAGACTTGTTTACATTTCATACCTTAATCTTTCGGTTGAATTTGTAAAAAATTGTATCATAAAAAATATTTATTTAACGTTTACTTTCTTTTTTTGTTCCTTTCATGTTGATTTATTTCGTGGGAGAAGACATTGAGGAAATAGCAAGACGTGAGAGGAAAAACTATGCGGGATTTTCAGATAAAAATATTCCAAGTTTAAAGAAGAAAACGTTTTATTCTATTTTTCTTCTGAAGTTGTTTATTTAGTATTTTCTTCAGCAAAAAAGCCCAAGACAGTAGGTATCTCATTTTATTAAACTCGGGCGTATTCATCGCTATTGTTTGCAGGAAATAAAAACTAAAGGAAGAGAAGGAAAAAACATTTTAACGCTATACATTTTCACAATAAATATCAAAAATGGTTAAAAATTTACCATAAACGAGTGTAAAAACGGCTTAAAATAGAAGTGACGATTACGCTATACCACCTAATACAGCGATGTTTTAGGTAAATTTATTTTATTCGAAATCAAGCTATTTTTTCGATAAAACGCGTTTGTATATGAATACATGAGAGTTTAATAAAGCTAAAAGCTATGAAAGGTTTTTCCTAACAACATTCAATTTTTCGTAAATTGGGAGCAAATTCAAAACTTGACAAAATTATTGTTTTTGGCTTCATTTATTTTCGATTGTTTCTCCTAAATTGCAGGACAATCAAAAAGAAAAACCAACAGTTTTCTCACTGGAGCAAAATTTCAAAGAAAAACGCCACCCTATTAAGGGTAAAGCGGACCCTTAATGGAGCTTGTTATTTATTCTTATTAGGGGTTTTTCTTGTCTTGATAATAAGCAATTGAGAAAAGGTAAAAATTTGTTCGTGCAATCAAGGATATTGGGTGTCCTTGAGATTATCTTGACAAAGGGTATCTCCTCTCCAAAAGGATCGTGATGATCTAAAAAGAGGATTGGAAAAGAAGGTAGGTGACTAACGAAGCAATCATAGCTCCCCAACCCCTTTTAACAAAGAAAAAGAAAGAAAAAGGTTTCACCCAATTTTTTGATTGAATAGGGAACTTTCCACTATTGATTGCTCCCCCTCTCCGGAACCTTCTAATTTTCTAATCCAAGATCAATTGATTGATATAATTTTTTTAAGTTTGAAACAAAAGTTAGACGAATGTTGACGTTGGATAAAGGGGTCGGAAGGAATCAAATTGGCTCTGATCTAATGCGACTTCTTCCCCTCTCAGAATGAGGAATCAGATCTTCAAAATAGGAAAAGTTTATTTTATAAGCGTGACCCAGTTAGAAACTTGACATTATTTTATATTGAATTTATTTTTTATTTAAAAAATATTTATTATTTATCTGCTTAATAAATACACTAAAAAGAGAGGATTAAGGTGGGCGCAGAGGATTAGAGGAGGCGGCCATGTAATTAAAAAGATTGATAAGGTAGAATTTTCTAGCGCTTTCCCGAACGATCCGATTTTAATTTTTAAAAATTTCTCCATATTTCGCAAAGCGAAATTCCACGGAAAATGGGAATCCGCCACCAGATTTGGTTATTTAATTAAAAATTCAAAAAGAAAGCTTATAAAAAAAGGCCGTTTATTGCCAATATACAGGGTGTCCGGAAACACATGGAATAAGTCTGGGAGAGCGTTAAAAAGTGGTTTTATGAAAAAAAAAGTTGAATGAAAACTAATTTAAAATAAAGTATATTTTAAATCAAAATTATTGCCTAATTAATTGATTAAATACCTAATTTAAATTAAATACCTAATTAATTAAATACCTAATTTAAATCAAAGAATTTGATGGTGTAGTTTAAAATGCGTTTGGATAAACAGGGTGTCCCAAACAGAACCTAACTTCGTTATTTCAAATAAGAACCCCTATTTTTTATTTCAGATTCGTAATCTACGCAAAATTTCATGTAGATTTGACTATTTTTATGACCATTTTCGGCAACTTCAAAAAAAAAAGTCAAATTTTAGCCGTTAAGGATGTCTTCTTGTGAACAATCGACGCAGTTTTTTTCAAAATTCTTTATTTTGGACATGTTTCGAGAGCTATTCGCCCTCCTCATCAGCCATTTCAAGACTAGATTTTCGACTCTAGATTTCGCAGTCGAAAATCTAGTCTTGAAATGGCTGATGAGGAGAGCGAATAGTTCTCGAAACATGTCCAAAATAAAGAATTTTGAAAAAAACTGCGTCGATTGTTCACAAGAAGACATCCTTAAAGATTAAAATAAAACGACGGAAAAAGAAAAAAGAAGAAAGAAAAATCAAATTTTAGCGTTTTTTGCGCTAAAAACCGTTAAAATTGACCTAAGAGACTCATTTTTTAAAATTCCACTAATTTTTTCCGAAGATTCCAACTGCCACAAATTCTGCGACAGGAGATTTCGTCACTAACAGCCTTTTTTCAAGTTAGAACCCAAATTTTTAGTTCAGAAATTAAAATTACAGGTTGTTGAAAGGAATTTTTCTTTCGGACCACAAATTTTGAAAGAGCTACAGCGTCTTTTGGGTTGGTGCATCAAAAATTAAAATTCCGTTAACAAATTCGCTAATTTTCATTTCTGAAGTAAGAAATTTGAGTTTTAACTTAAAAAAAGGCCGTTATTGACGAAATCTCGTGTCGCAGCATTTGTGACAGTTGGAATCTTCGGAAAAAAATGAGTGGAATTTTAAAAAAAAATGAGTCTCTTAGGTCGATTTTAACGGATTTTAGCGCAAAAAACGCTAAAATTTGAAATTTTTTTTAAGTTGTCGAAAATGGTCATAAAAATAGTCAAATATACTTGAAATTTTGCGTAGATTACGAATCTGAAACAAAAAATAGGGGTTCTCATTTGAAATAACGAAGTTAGGTTCTGTTTGGGACACCCTGTATATCCAAACGCATTTTAAATTACACCATCAAATTGTTTGATTTAAATTAACGGGGGTTTACTTTTAACTTTTTTTCATAAAACCACTTTTTAACGCTCTCCCAGACGTGTTTCCCAGACAGATGTGTTTCCGGACACACTCAGTCTCCTTCAACCGCCTTTCCTATGCCACTGAGTTCATTTTTCAAATTTAAAATTGATGAATAAGTGGATTTTCATTTTCCAGTAGGAAAAAAAGCCAATTAGCTAATTTTGATTTCCTAAAAACTCATTTTACACCGCTAGCTCATTTGGCATGCATATTACTCGTCTTAGATTTATGAAAAAAGGCTCAAATTATTCACCTCGTAATATCTTGTTTTTTAATGTTTTTTCTGAAGTTACATAGGTTTAAGCTTATTTTATCTAAGGGTATGTCTGTTTGCCAAAAAAAAAGCATGTTTTATTCAACATCATTCTATTTCAAACACTCTCTGGATTCGTGAGTGGCTTTTCCTTCCCCTCTTCGCAGTTTCCGGAATTTTTTAGTTCACCCTTCCCCCTCTTTTTTTTCTCTCGTTCAAATCTCTTTTCGCGTCTTGAAAAAAGATCAGACCAAACATCGTAAATCTTGCTTTCTTCCTAAACGGAATCAAGGAGGGTTTACAAGTCGCTTATTTAGAATACGTAAAGTGCTCGATATTGACGGGTTCTTTAAAGGTCACTTTTTATACCTCGGAAACTGTTGAAATGAAAACTTTTACTTATGATTCTCGTACTTTTAGAACCTGCAGAATCTGGTCAACGGAGCCACTCTCGATAATAACCTCAGAACAGCCTCGTGTGTAACATGCAATCAAACAATAACAACGTCGACCACATCAAAGCTCCCCTCAAATTGTCAATCATGACAGAACAAGCTTGTAGTACAGCATGGATAGCTTCAGTAAGCACCTTAAAGAAGCGACTGCAGCACCGCAATTAAAGGACAATAATTCATCTTTCAAATTCTGGTCAAAACGCGATTTGAAGAGTAATATAAGGGAAAAAGGATTTTATTTTACTAAGTAAAATAAAATTGTACTTCGATTTTTTACATTTTATTATAACGGAGATTATTATTTTTAACGACGTCCACTTACAAAAAAAAATGCAATTATTTTTATACGGGTAAGTATATTTTTCCCTTTTTAACAATTTTTTTTTGTACTTTTATACGTCAATTTAAATCTGTCAAGGTGAAAATCAATTTATGGTCTAACTCGATTGTCGGCACACCTGACGCGGCCCGAAAAAAAGATGACAAATATTCAATTGCGAAAAAAGCCGTGAATAGGAAAAGATTGAAAAGGGAGAAAAATATTCGAAATGTTTTAAAAACGAAACGTTTTTCGAAAAGTTTTTCGTGGAGTTTACGTCGAATACGACGCTCCATGGGATTAATCATGTGACTAAGCCGGTATTTTCGAAACGCGAGAGGTAAGAAGTGTGGAGACTCCCGCAGTTTTCAGAAAAAATTCGCTGTATAATTTTGAGTTAAGGGTCCCTTATACCACTTGATACCGTAGGTTTTTTAAAAGTTTTGCGAGAAAACTGTTGGTTTTTTAAATTATTTTTTTTTATTTGGCTTTAGAATTCATTTATTTACTTAAATACCAAAGATTTTTCTCAAAAATCATGAAAATGTAGAAAATCAGAAAAAAACGTCAATTTTATGTTTAAAATTTAATTAATTTAAAATTTGATAAAACGAGTTTGTATTTACATTTATTAGTGTTAAATAAGTTAAAAGCCAAAAAGTTTTGTCCTAACCGCAGCCAATTTTTCAAAAATTGGGAGCAAAGTAAACTTGATAAAATTAAAGTTTTTAGCTTGTTATTTTCGATTCTCATAGGTTGCAGTACATTCAAAAATAAAAAATTAACAAAAAAAAAACAGTTCTCTAGGTCTATTGGGAAACTTGTCTTTTTTACGAAGTCGATAATATTTCTTCTAGGTTTCTTTGGATTTTGATATTCATTTTGGGCGTTTTCGGAGGAGGTTATTCATGCGTGAAACTCTGGGATAGATACAAAGATTCGACTACGGTCACAGTCGTCGAAACGACCCGCTACGAATATTCAAACGTTCCTTTCCCTTCAGTTACTGTCTGCGATAAAAGCCGCGTCGATTGGAACAGAGCGTTAAGTCTTGACGAAAGTAAGTGGGTCAGTCATCAAGGACTCTACCTTTAAAAGGAGGTTTCCGTACAAGTTATTTGCTTCAACGATTTTCTAGGCTCAAATCAATAAACTTTTCATTTTGACTTCTCGAATCCGACGGATTACAACGTAATTCGAGCCATATTGACGGATTTTCTTTATACAACTTAATCTCGGATTTCACCCTTTTTATACTTCGGGTGTAATAAACACGGTTTTAAAAGCGATCGAGCTATCGAATCCCCCACGTATTCCCTTTAAACATTCCGACGTGAACAAAGTGTGTAGGGAACATATTTCATCCAAATTGATACAAATCGCTTGTTTCTTAAAAGGTCTCATTTATCATGAGTTCTAAAACTTTTTTTTTTGCGGTGAAGTATCCTGATGATCCCTTTATTGTGGTGATTGTTTTAACGTGTGTCGTTAATCATAACGTCAAGCGTTAACGAGATTTACAACTTCAGGGAGTTCCCGGAGCCGAGGGAAGCCTCGAAAGAGAAAATGCTTCTTCTTTTGAAGCGCATCGCGTATGCTACTTTTGGCGATTTCGACTTTTTTGACCAGATAAGAATGGAAAATTTGACTCTCACAGAACTAAAAACCATCAACTTAACTTCACTTTTGCTGAAGGTTTGTTTTTGTAGCTAAAAATATCTTGATTGAAATTTAGCTCATGCGTCCATGCAATGAAGTCTTCACGGATTTATGCTGGTTTAGAGACCAGGAGTTGAACTGCTGTAGTATTTTCGAGCTGCAAAAAACCGAGCTTGGGTTTTGCTATTCGTTCAATTCGGACACGTCGGAGTCGAGTCGGATAGCTTCAGAAGGTTGGCTGAAGCGAGGGGAGACCTTTTGGGAAGACCACGCTGGTGAAAAGAGGCCGAGAAGGACTGCACAGAGCGGACCATGGAGCGGACTTCGGTTCACAGCAAGCGCACTTCACGAATCCCAAATGCCTCCCGACGGAAACGACACAACCCCCGGAATAGCTGTAAGTTTGGGATGATCTCTAAATCGGTAAAAAATTTTTTAAGAATCGTTTTATTTTAAAATAAAATTTGTTCTAAAGGACTGTAAGGTAAGTTTCTTGTCAGAGTAGAGAATGTATTTTAAGGAGAAGTAAACCCTAAATCTTTCCTCATTTCCGGAAACTCTCACCATCAAGACCCATTCTCTTCACACCAAATAGGATTGTTACGACTGTTCCCTTTTAGTTTTATCCCGACTGTTTACTCCAATATATTTACTCTACGGTCCTCAATTGCCAGAATGGGCTTGAAACAAAATGACATTGAATGACGCCATAGCGCCAAAGATCTAAAAAAAAGTCAAAAATTTGAACATAAAATTCAATTGAGGCGCTCCGGGTACGAAGGGCGAACTCAACATCGGAAAATTTTTTTTTCATTTTCAGATTTTAGACCTCTTGGTAAATACACCCATATAATTTTATGTTGAGTTCGCCGACACCACCCCCGGAATAGCTGTAAGTTTGGGATAATCTCTAAATCAGTAAAAAAATTTTAAGAATCATTTTATTTTAAAATAAAATTTTGTTTCTAAAAGGACTGTAAGGTAAGTTTCTTGTCAGAGTAGAGAATGTATTTTAAGGAGAAGTAAACCCTAAATCTTTCCTCATTTCCGGAAACTCTCACCATCAAGACCCATTCTCTTCACACCAAATAGGATTGTTACGACTGTTCCCTTTTAGTTTTATCCCGATTTACTCCATATACTCTACGGTCCTCAATTGCCAGAATGGGCTTGAAACAAAATGACATTGAATGACGCCATTGCGCCAAAGATCTAAAAAAAAGTCAAAAATTTGAACATATTCAATTGAGGCGCTCGGGTACGAAGGGCGAACTCAACATCGGACAAATTTTTTTCATTTTTAGATTCTAGACCTCTTGGTGAATAAACCCATATAATTTTATGTTGAGTTCGCCCTTTTTTCCCCTTTAAATACGAAAAACCGATATGCGGCAAAGCTCTAACTGCAATATCCGAGCGGGTACGAAGGGCGAACTCCACATCCTTTTCCACAACCCCACTCCTTTTCCCATTCCAGGGCATGACTTTTCTGTTGAGTTCGCCCGTAACATAAAACTTTAAAATGCGAATATCTCGAAACTTTTGTTGAGTTCGCCCTTCGTATCCGGAGCGCCTCAATTTTACCTGAAGTAATAAAGCGTAGTCGAGTTTAAACATGCCGTAACCGGTGAATTCAATCCGCGCTTGGCTTTCAATCGAATAATGAAGTTCCTCCTAAAAAAATTTATAAAATTTTAATGGCCGCCAGGAGTCGTTAGCGAATCCCTGGGGACGCCATTAAAATACTAATTCTCTCCTAAAATTTTAACGTTGAAAACTCCATAAAACGCGTTTTTACTCACTTTGTCATAAATGTATCCAGTGTTATCTTTTAGAATTCCGTTATAAAGAACATCCGTGAAATATGGATCTGGAAAAAGCGTTAAAAAATGAAAGTTCATTTTGATTTCAAACCTGATTTATCAGCTGTTCACAAGAGTATACCAGAAGAATAGGCTCGCACAAAGGTAGGATATAGAAAAGACGAATTTAACGCACATCCAATATTCGAAATGTACTCTTTGGCTCCAGATAAAGTCGGAAATTTCAAAAGTAAGAAGAGAAAAATGCGTGAAAACGTTGAACAGTGAATAAGTCCAAAAGATACCTACACGCAAGTTAAAAAAAGTTGTGAAAAACGGGTACCACAAAATTAACCTTAATCGACTAACCTTCAAGTTTGAAACATAAAGCGACCAACGACGAATGAACTTTTAACATACAACGAATTTATCGTAAAACCCTTCATAAGGATAGTTAGTTAATATTTCTTCTAATTTTTCATTCAAAAACAAAGCTAAACGATACACATAATAAAATCCCGTACATAAATCGAGGAAGTCAAACACGAAAATATTTCAACAAAATTACCACACATGTAGAAATTCCGACCCTTTATATAATTATTCGAAAAAAAAGCTCCCAAACTTAAAACTACCAAAACCAACGAAAAAGCGATTGCAAAATGGAATTTTTATGTGACGTTTAAGCCGTATTTTGCCAGGTACAATTCTAAATTATTTAGATTAGATTCGACCTCGATATCTTTACGTTTAAAATAAAGCATGCATGATATTAAATAAATAAATAATTGATAAGATGTAAGAAGTCCTGATCAACATAGTACTTAGTGGTTTCCGATTTTAAGATGTTCCAGCAAGCAAAAAGGGTGTTTGAGGTGATCAAAATGAAAAGAATGAGGCAATAAAAAGACGTGAGTTTCGTGTAATTTCGTGTGGGGAATATTCCGAAAAGTACGCAGGCAGTTCTGTAACTTGACAAAAATTCGCTTATACGACTTTTCATTCTGAATATTCGGCCGCTTTTGAGGGGCTTCGAAGTGAGAGCGTTTGTGCATACGAATCGAAAAAAAAGAAACGCTACAATTGCTTAGCACACAAATCGATTTTACTCATTGGAATCATTTGAATTTTCTACCTTCATATTTCATACTCTGGTGTAATCTTTAGAAGTGGAATTCATTTTGGGAAAAAATGTAAAAATCACAGTTTAGACTTGCTAAGTAAGTTTAGGTCTTAATAAAACCCATCAATATAGAACGAAATCGCAAGTTAAACTGAATTCGCTCAAAAAAGAGCTTAAACTTCAATTTCGGTTCTACAAACACCATAATCTGGATAAAAGCGTGGTAGCGTCTCCCCTTCATATCTTTAAGTAAATCGTCATAATTCCTTTCTGCCAAGAAACACAATTTTAGGCAGTTAAAACGGTTTTTGTCCCAGAGACTAGAGTTTATCCTTTGCGGGAAGTTTTTGTCTCTCGGTCGTTCTCTCGCCGTTTCTGCCAGAAACACTTTTTGGGGGGGTTTTCAACCGTTTTTAACTTCCTTAAAGAAGTTATTGCGATACCCTCGACGTCGGGTTTTTGGGGAAGGGTCCAGACCCCGGAGGGTCAAATCGAATATTGATCTTTACCGATCTCAACTTTGTCTGTGGTTCCGGCCGTCCGTAGCATTTTTCCGGAACACTTTACGGCCACAGTTTTTAACCGATTTTTACCAAATTTTCACCAATATTCCTTATATTTTTTAAGAATTTTGGGTGAAAAAATTGCCACTTTTTAATAATAATTTTTTTTAGTAGGGAGAAATTTTATACTTCTACCCATACGAGAGGCACATCCCTAGGCCTAAGAGCCATTATTTTACCTTGGCACTTAAAAAAAATTTTCGAAAAAAAGAACTTAGAAAGTTTTCAAAAAAAAAATATAAGAATTTTGGGTGAAAAAATTGCCACTTTTTAATAATAATTTTTTTAGTAGGGAGAAATTTTATACTTCTACCCATTACGAGAGGCACATCCCTAGGCCTAAGAGCCCATTATTTCTACCTTGGCACTTAAAAAAATTTTCGAAAAAGAACTTAGAAAGTTTTTCAAAAAAAAATAAAAATAAAAAAAACCGGAAAATTTTTACAAAAAATTTTTTTTACAAAAAAAAAAACTAGAAAATTTTTCGAAAAAAAAAACTTTCGTTCCCTTATACTTCCCCCTCCGTTATACTTCCCCCTCCTATATAGATACTTCTCTTTGGAAGCTCTTCAAACCAGTACTTTTGTCCTTTCTGCTAGTTCATTAGACTTTTTTCTAAGTCTTTTTACCAATAAAACACCTTTTCATCGGACTTTCGGGCGTAGGTATTAGTTAGGTTTTGCCCGATAACCTTCTCTTCCCCCACTCCACTAAATTCCAGTACGCCACTGCTGCCAGAAATTGAATAACGCCTTTTTTCGATAAAAGAATACTTAATTAGTGAGATTTGAAGCACTAATAGAGTCGTAATTAGAGCCCTCATTGGACAGTAGGAAATGGGTTTCCTCTTTGTTGATTTACTGTACTACCGGTCGAGAACCGAGAGAGGACGACGCCTTGGCTAATGAACCTACCGAGTTCAAAGAAAATAATCAATAGTGCCTCAAAGAGAATAAAGCACGTCTAAAAGAAAATATAGGGGAAAGTTCCATTCTAGTAAGTGGTACTTCTTTTACTTTTTTTTCTGGTGAAAAGGTTGTAAAAAAAATGATGTTTTCTAGGTTATAATCAGCGATCCGAAAGCGAATGCATCAGGATACACTCTCGTCGCTCCGGGTACTTCAGGGACTTTCCCAGTCTGGGGGGAAGCTCTTGTGGCCCGTGAGAGAGTCAGGACGGTCGAACCGAACGGAAGGAAATGTCTTTTTCCAGACGAGGATCCCTTCGACCTCCCCCAGGGACATTACCTGCAGGCCAACTGCAGGGCAGACTGCTTCAGATCGCACACCCTTCATACTGCAACTGCGTTCCCGATTTCATTTTTCCACCTACAATGGTAAAGGTCAAAAAACTTTTCTCATTTCATGTACTCGCTGGGCTTGCTAAAAAATATTAACCCTTTACCACTGTTAGCTTTAACAAGGTTTTATTATTGGTTCTGAAAATTTCGTTCTGTTCTAGCAAAAGGAGACACGTTTCCGTCTTGCGATGCCGAAGGGATGATATGCTTGAGTAAATATAACGGTAAATATTGGAACTGTTACTATTGGAAACTGAAATCCAAGATTTTCACGCACCGTGAATTTATAGAAAATTATTAACTTTTTATTCTATGAAGTCCTTAAAATTAGGATTTCTTTTTTTTAATTTACCTCCTGTACGGTTCGTAGACATTTTTACGCTGGAAGTCCCGAGATTGGAAAGCGTCTTTTTTGAAAACAACAGAACCGGAATCCAATGCGAATGCCTTCCAGATTGCACGAGCCAACAATACACGACGAGCTCATCTCGCCTCAATCATTGTTAGCGATTCTGTGTCTTTTCATCGACTTTAATTTTCTTCTCTTTTTAGAAACAAAACCACAGAAATTGTGATTGACGTTCATTTCAGGCTCGCTACCTGCACTCTTTACAAAACCGACATCGTTTACGACTGGCTCGACATTTTAGGTAAATATTTTGGCTTCGTCCCATTTGGGGCTCTCCTGCTCTCTTTAATATTGTATTGAATCTTTATAATTCAGTTGCATTTGGAGGAATCGGAGGCCTATTTTTGGGAGCGTCGCTCATGAGCTTTGTTGAACTTCTTTATTTCATTACCGTCAGACTTTTCCATAATTGGAACCTCAAAAGAAAAGAAAGAAAGCTGTTCCCAGTGAAACCACTAATAAAACAATACATTAATTAAAGAACAAATCAAACAGTTATATTGATTTTATATTTCCTTTGATGCCTTTTCCCTTTTTCGCCTACTCCGTCATCAACGAAACAACCTTTAGAAGAGATTATTCTGGTTTCTCCATCAGCCACTAGAAAGCATCACCTGATGAGCAAGAAAGTAAAAATTAGAGTCTATTTTTCAGAAAAAAAGTTTCTTATAAATCAGAATCGCTTAAAAAAAGCTCAAACTTAAATTTCATCATATTAACTAGTAAAAGTAGTTCAAAGCTACGTATGAAACTACAAAGCCAAACCTATGAAGCAAGTTTTAAAAAAATCTTTTTGTTTGCTCATTTGTTGGAGGTTGTGTAACCTAAAAGTCGTGCTTCGAATCCCACTTCTTTTATTTTTTTCCCAAGTTATCTCAGTTGAATAGAAAAATGAAAATCAGCACTTTATAAATTCTGACCAATATAGCACCTAAAAACATAATAAGGTGCGAGGTCTTACTTGGTAGTTAATTTCATTCGATATCTTAAGTAGGAAAAATTTTTATATTAAAAGTTTAATTGCCACTGTGGGTCAGTGGTCAAGGCCTCTAACTTTCGTTCGTTCTTATCTGGAATCGCAGAATTAATTTTGGCAAGCTTGTTTTCGCTGCTTAGGCCGTTTTAGAATACAGGCTGGGGCCTTGGTGGACCCGCCTTATGGGTCAATTGTGGCCAAGGCCAAATGGCCTCCTCAAAACAGGGGAAAGTACTGGTTTGAAGAGCTTCCAACGAAAACTTCCTTAAGGAGAAGTAACAATATAGGAGGGGGAAGTATAACGGAGGGGGAATTTTTTTTTCAAAAAGTTTTCCGATTTTTTTTTGTCAAAAAATTTTCAAGTTTTTTTTTAATTTTCCGAGTTTTTTTTTTTTCGAAAAATTTTTCGGGTTTTCTTTTTTAAAGCGCTTTTTTTTTTTTTTTGAAAAAATTTTTTAAGTTCTTTTTTCGAAAATTTTTTCCAAGTGTCAAGGTAGAAATAATGGGCTCTTAGGCCTACGGATGTGCCTCTCGTTATGGGTAGAAGTATGAAATTTCTCCCTACTAAAAATAAAATAGGTAATAATCAAAAAGTGGCAATTTTTTTACACCAAAAATTCTTAAAAAATATAAGGAGTAATTGGTGAAAATTTGTTTAAAATCGGATTAACGGCCGCAGCAAATTTTTTAAAATTTCAAACAGACATATCTCCGCCATTTTTTCGAAATTCAAAAATCGCCCCCGTTACATTCTTCTTCACTGGCTAAAGAAATTTGTGTGAAAAGGTGAAAATCGGAAAATCAGACGGACGGCCGGCCGGCTGGAACCACAGACAAAGTTGAGATAGGTAAAGATCGATATTCGTTTTGAAACTCGACGTAGATGGTATAACAATAACTTCTTTAAGGAAGTTAAAAAAGTTTAAACATTTTTGTTTTGGTTTTTTATTACATTACAAACATATACTTCATTTCATTACATATTTTTTAGGATATAAAATATACTTTGATATTTTGCTTAATTTGTTTAAAATACATTTATTTCTCAACCCCCACTTCTTAGAAACATCAAACATCGAACAGGAGCCCATTTTCCGAGCGGATTTCCAACTTATTTTCACACCAAAGTCCTAAATAAAGGGTACTAACTTCTTTCCATTAACACTTATCACATCATTTTATAGGGGAAAAACGAACAACAGCTGAGAATGAAAAAAAATCTTTTAGGCAAAAATATTCCCAAATAAAAAGAGCAAAATAAGATAAAAGTTGTTTAAAAAAAGTTAAAATGTTATAATTTATTTCATCCAAAAGAGAACTAAAAATTTAACATAGAAGTGAAAAGTGTCAACAGACAGCAGGTCAATAGCTAAGTTCCATGTTAACATTTGCCTTTTACATTCCTAAAATTTTTAATTAAAAAAACATTGAATGAACAATAGGTACGAAAATAGGATTCACATTTTTTAAATACTTTAGCCACATTTTGGCTCCTTGCATAAACAGCACGAACAAGGCTTGTGATTTGGTATTCTTGATTATTATTATTATTATTGGTTCGTTGTATTCTACCCTAAAATAAAAGGGAAACACAAACTTTTAAAAAACTGGTGTTTAATTAGAAGAGTGTTTATCTGATGAAATGGCGTCGCTGCTGTTGCTTGAACTTAATGTTGTGTTCGAGCCGCAAGGATCTAAAGAACTCTGGACAGACATTGACCTTCCTCCGCTCCTCCGAACTCGGCTTGGGCTCAACTTACCTGGATCTACACTGTTGGGGTCTGCCTACAACATGGCTCGTGATTCTCTTCATTTTTATTTTGTTTAAAGAAATACACACCTGATAGGCTAGAGCATTCATGATAATACTGTATGGTACGATTCCAAGCGGATGAATTTCCCTCATTAGAACATTGGCAGGGATTTTATGGAATTGAATGTATTCCAGAAAATTTCCAATGACATCTTTCAAAACTGTATTTTGATTCGAATCGCAGTATTTTTTACTCCACATTAAAGCCGCCTGGAATTTAGTAAATTCGTCCGCTCTGAGCTCCTCACGTGCCAGAATGAGGCGGACAACATGCTGAGGAAGAAGAGTAAACGAACCTAAATTAAGCACTTCGTTTCCATGCTCGTCTACAAACTCCAAGACCTAAAAAAAATTAATATTTAGTTGTTACATTATTTTTTTACCTTCTGAACGAGCGATTTAGTGCATTTATATTGTATGTAGCGCTCCGCTGAAGCCAAAAGGGCGCAGACGGTATCCACGTTTATGCAGCACTGGACAAACCAGCGCACGCTCTACGTAACTCATCAAGGCCATAATAATCCGCAGCATTCATCACACCTGCAAAGATAATTTTACTCCTTCTCTATCAAAAAAATGCCTACAGGAAAACTGGGGTTCTTATGAAGGCAAAAATTCTTAGATTTTAAAAACAAATAAAATAGTACCTAATAATGTCCTAGGCTGTAATGTGACACATCCAGTGTGGATGTATTCGATAAGCTGCCTGAAGACGTCCGGCTCAAATTCCTCGATAATCAGAGTATGATGTTGATTTGAAGATGGCTGTAAAAATCGAAGTTTGGGTCAAAACAATTTTTATTCTTTGATTAGAAAAACAGCAAAAGCTTTAGCACAATAATCGACAGACGGTATGTCTTAAATGAAAATTGAAGCCTGAAAAAGAGAGCTCCCTTCCTGAAAGATTTTGGAACGAAGTTCTTTCATGAAAGAAAACTGGACAGAGGAGAGAAAATCAAGAGAAGCAATATGTGGAAGCCCCCATCCTGGGCCATATCTCTCTCCATAATTGAATTTTTACAACATATGGAGACTAAATGATAACAAATAAAATTAAGTCCAAGAGTAGCAAGTTACCCCACATCTGATATCAGTTATCCCACTTCTTTTATCAGCTATCCCACTTCACCTAATCGGTATCCCACCTCTGATACCAGCTATCCTACTTCTGACACCAGTTATCCTACTTTTGATATCATCCATCCCACTTCTGATATCATCAATCCCAATTCTGATATCAGCTATCCCACTTCTGCTAACAGGTATCGCACTTCTGCAAACAGGTATCCCACTTCTGCTAACAGGTATCGCACTTCTGCAAACAGGTATCCCACTTCTGATATCATCAATCCCACTTCTGCAAACAGGTATCCCACTTCTGATATCATGAATCCCACTTCTGATATCATTGATCCCACTTCTAATATCATCAATCCCTCTTCTGATACCAGCTATCCCACCTCTGCTAACCGGTATCCCACTTCTGCAAACAGGTATCCCACTTCTGATATAGGCTATCCCACTTCAGATATCATCAATCCCACTTCTGATATGATCAACTCCACTTCAGATATCAACTATCCCACTTCAAATATCAGATATCACACTTCTGCTAACAGGTATCCCACTTCTGATATCATCAATCCCACTTCTGATATCATCAACTCCACTTCTGAAAACAGCTATCCCACTTCTGAAAACAGCTATCCCACTTCTGAAAACAGCTATCCCACTTCTGAAAACAGCTATCCCACTTCTGAAAACAGCTATCCCACTTCTGAAAACAGCTATCCCACTTCTGAAAACAGCTATCCCACTTCTGAAAACAGCTATCTCACTTCTGAAAAGAGCTATCCCACTTCTGATATCAGCTATCCCACTTCTGATATCAGCTATCCCACTTCTGATATCAGCTATCCCACTTCTGATATCAGCTATCCCACTTCTGTTAACAGGTATCCCACTTCTGATATAAGCTATCCCACTTCTGATATAAGCTATCCCACTTCTGATATAAGCTATCCCACTTCTGATATAAGCTATCCCACTTCTGATATCATCAATCCCACTTCTGATATCAGCTATCCCACTTCTGCTAACAGGTATCCCACTTCTGATATGATCAACTCCACTTCAGATATCAGCTATCCCACTTCTGATATCATCAATCCCACTTCTGATATAGGCTATCCCACTTTTGCTATTAGGTATCCCACTTTAGATATCATCAATCCCACTTCTGATATCATCGATCCCACTTCTGATATCAGCTATCCCACTTCTGCTAACAGGTATCCCACTTTAGATATCATCAATCCCACTTCTGATATCATCGATCCCACTTCTGATATCATCGATCCCACTTCTGATATCAGCTATCCCACTTCTGATATCAGCTATCCCACTTCTGCTAACAGGTATCCCACTTCTAATATCAACTATCCCACTTCTGATATCGGATATCCCACTTCTGCAAAACAGGTATCCCACTTCTGATATCATCAACTCCATTTCTGATATCAAGTATCCCACTTCTGCTAACAGGTATCCCACTTCTGATATCATAAATCCCACTTCTGATATCATCAACTCCACTTCTGATATCAACTATCCCACTTCTGATATCATCAATCCCACTTCTGATATCAATTATCCCACTTCTGATATCAGCTACCCGAACTTCCGATATTAGCTATCATACTTCTGATTTCGCTTCTGATGTTGCTAAATTACAAAATTTTGGCTCAGGTTAGGGGTTTCCACCACACTGCCAAGGCGATTCATAATTAAACCTCAAAGTATACTTGATCATTATAAGAAACAGTAATTATATAACACTAATATGTACAGAAGTACCTTATACAACAATATATGTACAGATGACAGATATAGTTGAACTCATGCTTCATGAAATCATGCGTTAGGAATGTGTTTTGAGATATTTATATGATGATAAGTTTGGCTTTAGTATTACCTCTTGTATAGGGGCAAGCTGTTGTGTATAGCCACCTCGCTGTGAAAAACATTAAACATTATGTACACATAAACATCGACTATGGACAACAAAACATCATTTTGAAAGCATCGCAGATTTAAAGCATTAAAAAAAAACATTTTTACAAAAAAAAATTCTACACCTTCGGACTGTAAAATGAAGTCTTTCATTATTATAACACTTAAGGAAATGAATTAAAATTTGTTTGTATTACTTGTGCGGCTGAGTTTTGTAGGTTTAAAAGTGGCTCGGAACTTCTTTTTAAAAAAAGACGAAGTTTGTTCTCTTTCGGTGGAGCTTCTTTTTTCCTCTGGGGGCTCGGTGCTTGATATAACATTTTATGAAAAACCCTAAAAATTATTATAAATTGATCTTTTTTTTAAATTAAACCATACCGGCTTCGAGCGGCAAGGACTGCTTTGACAGCGCAAACAGGTTCGCGAGTGTCCCCTACTAAAAAAGTCACATCGCACAACTCGGGCATACTCGCCAAAAATTTCATATCTTCAGCAAGTCCGGTCTTGTTCTCAAATGTCGAGAGGTCCGGCTCGTCGACTAAATCCAAAGCCATTACTTCAGGCATATCACCGATTAACACATAAGAAAACCTAAAAATATAATTTCATAATTTAAAAAATAAAATTAATATTTTTTTTAATTCAAAAAATTGAGAAACAATAAAAAAAAATTGAATCACAAATATCTTACACAAGTTGTTGATCTTCAGCAGCCTGTTGATTCAATCATCACAAACTTAAGTTCCAACATAATTTCTAGATAAATTGACTTATGAATTAAATTTTGGCCTTTAAAAAAAGTCTAAAAAATCATTTTGTGAACAATTTTAAGCTTGAAATCTAACATAAAAAAATTAAAATACTTGTAGAAAATTGTTGAGCAAAATTCTGAAATGGAGTAAGAAGAAATCAATAAGTCCAGGCATGCCTCCAGCAAAGGTATCAGCACACTCAGCTGTGGAGGGAAATATTAAATACTTCCAAAACATTCCATGATTAACTTTTAGACATTTTCTTCAAAATCTTCCCATTTTAAAATTTAATATTAATTACCTATAACAAAATAAATTGTACGTATTCACATGATTAAAAGGTAGATAAAAGAGAAAATTTACATATTAAGAATTATTTTAAATAATATGTATACATAAAATATTAATTAGGAATGTAGTTAAATATTATCTATTTCCACCTACTATCGGATGTTATATTGACCTTCGAAGATAATTTTAATAATTAGTCTACTTATCATTCAGACGTCTAGAATATTTTTTCATTGAAAAGGAAATGAAAAGATTTAAAATATTGTGTTTTTTTATTATTTCTCATTGTGCAAATAAAGAAAAAAGTGAGAAAAGAAAATATTTGAACTATTTTGCATAAATTTTTGAATTTTAAATAAAAAATGCCAGCCAAAATTATTTGAATTTTTTTTTCAACGAAAGAATGTGCCATTTTAAAGTTCTTTTAAGCCTTTTTAAGTTGTTTTCTTTACACCGTAATTTTGAGTCCATTTCTAGAGCAGGGTCAGATTTATGCTTCATTTTTAGCACTTCTTTTGAGCTTAGCATAAATAAAGCAGAGCAGAGAATGATTGTAATCATAATTACGATTACGAATATAATCATATGTTATTCACGATTTTCCAGAAAATCATATTTTTAAGAAAATTGTATTTTTAAAGATCTTTTTTTTTTTAAATAAAGCGGAGTAGAGAATGATTGTAATCATAATTACGATTACGAATATAATCATATGTTATTCACGATTTTCCAGAAAATCATATTTTTAAATAGTTTTTTAAGAAAATTGTATTTTTTAAAGATCTTTTTTTAATAATTTTTTTTCAATAATTTTTTTTAATAAAGCGGAGTAGAGAATGATTGTAATCATAATTACGATTACGAATATAGTCATATGTTATTCACGATTTTCCAGAAAATCATATTTTTAAATAGTTTTTTAAAGAAAATTGTATTTTTTAAAGATCTTTTTTTTAATAAAGCGGAGTAGAGAATGATTGTAATCATAATTACGATTACGAATATAATCATATGTTATTCACGATTTTCCAGAAAATCATATTTTTAAATAGTTTTTAAGAAAATTGTATTTTTTAAAGATCTTTTTTTTAATAAAGCGGAGTAGAGAATGATTGTAATCATAATTACGATTACGAATATAATCATGTTATTCACGATTTTCCAGAAAATCATATTTTTAAATAGTTTTTAAGAAAATTGTATTTTTTAAAGATCTTTTTTTTAATAATTTTTTTTCAATAATTTTTTTAATAAAGCGGAGTAGAGAATGATTGTAATCATAATTACGATTACGAATATAGTCATATGTTATTCACGATTTTCCAGAAAATCATATTTTTAAATAGTTTTTTAAAGAAAATTGTATTTTTTAAAGATCTTTTTTTAATAAAGCGGAGTAGAGAATGATTGTAATCATAATTACGATTACGAATATAATCATATGTTATTCACGATTTTCCAGAAATTCATATTTTTAAATAGTTTTTTAAGAAAATTGTATTTTTTAAAGATCTTTTTTTTAATAATTTTTTTTCAATAATTTTTTTTAATAAAGCGGAGTAGAGAATGATTGTAATCATAATTACGATTACGAATATAGTCATATGTTATTCACGATTTTCCAGAAAATCATATTTTTAAATAGTTTTTTAAAGAAAATTGTATTTTTTAAAGATCTTTTTTTAATAAAGCGGAGTAGAGAATGATTGTAATCATAATTACGATTACGAATATAATCATATGTTATTCACGATTTTCCAGAAAATCATATTTTTAAATAGTTTTTTAAAGAAAATTGTATTTTTTAAAGATCTTTTTTTAATAAAGCGGAGTAGAGAATGATTGTAATCATAATTACGATTACGAATATAATCATATGTTATTCACGATTTTCCAGAAAATCATATTTTTAAATAGTTTTTAAGAAAATTGTATTTTTTAAAGATCTTTTTTTTAATAAAGCGGAGTAGAGAATGATTGTAATCATAATTACGATTACGAATATAATCATATGTTATTCACGATTTTCCAGAAAATCATATTTTTAAATAGTTTTTAAGAAAATTGTATTTTTTAAAGATCTTTTTTTAATAATTTTTTTTCAATAATTTTTTTAATAAAGCGGAGTAGAGAATGATTGTAATCATAATTACGATTACGAATATAGTCATATGTTATTCACGATTTTCCAGAAAATCATATTTTTAAATAGTTTTTTAAAGAAAATTGTATTTTTTAAAGATCTTTTTTTTAATAAAGCGGAGTAGAGAATGATTGTAATCATAATTACGATTACGAATATAATCATATGTTATTCACGATTTTCCAGAAATTCATATTTTTAAATAGTTTTTTAAGAAAATTGTATTTTTTAAAGATCTTTTTTTTAATAATTTTTTTCAATAATTTTTTTTAATAAAGCGGAGTAGAGAATGATTGTAATCATAATTACGATTACGAATATAGTCATATGTTATTCACGATTTTCCAGAAAATCATATTTTTAAATAGTTTTTTAAAGAAAATTGTATTTTTTAAAGATCTTTTTTTTAATAAAGCGGAGTAGAGAATGATTGTAATCATAATTACGATTACGAATATAATCATATGTTATTCACGATTTTCCAGAAAATCATATTTTTAAATAGTTTTTAAGAAAATTGTATTTTTTAAAGATCTTTTTTTAATAAAGCGGAGTAGAGAATGATTGTAATCATAATTACGATTACGAATATAATCATATGTTATTCACGATTTTCCAGAAAATCATATTTTTAAATAGTTTTTAAGAAAATTGTATTTTTTAAAGATCTTTTTTTAATAATTTTTTTTCAATAATTTTTTTTAATAAAGCGGAGTAGAGAATGATTGTAATCATAATTACGATTACGAATATAGTCATATGTTATTCACGATTTTCCAGAAAATCATATTTTTAAATAGTTTTTTAAAGAAAATTGTATTTTTTAAAGATCTTTTTTTTAATAAAGCGGAGTAGAGAATGATTGTAATCATAATTACGATTACGATATAATCATATGTTATTCACGATTTTCCAGAAATTCATATTTTTAAATAGTTTTTTTAAATTGTATTTTTAAAGACCTTTTTTTTTTTTTCAAAAATTTTATTTTTTAATGAAATTATGAAACAAATTATATAAACTTTCTTTTAAAATAGTTTTAAAAATTATCATTTTCTAAAAAAAATTTTTGTTTATTTATTTTGAAGTATCAAGGCAGAAAAAATCAAAGTATTTGCCTAGCCATGCATACGAAATGGGCTTGAAAAGCCCAAATATCTCCCTACCATAAATAAATAAAAAAATAATAAAAAATAATAATAATAATAATAAAGAGTCTTGGGAGAAAATTTGACAGTTTTCATGGCAACGGCCAGCACCACAGACAAATTTAAGGTTGGTAATCAATTTCTTCTAGAGTAATTCAATAACTTCTCTTAGAGAACGTAGATTTTGAGGACTTCAATGAACAAAGTAATAGATACTATATTTTATTGAATAGAAATAAAGAAGCTACAACAGTATTAAAAATAGAATTTATATAATATTTAATATTGTATAACATTATTGTCGACACGATTTTTATCACAATATTTTGTTCCCGCTAAAAAACTACAGAAGGAAAACCGAAGCTAACTCACCATCGCAGTTTTGAGTCGAGAAATCGCTCCTAAAAGTCCCCTCGTTTCCAGCCTGTACCAAAGAGTCGCCATGAACAAAAAGTAGAATAAAAGAAGAAGCACTAAAGGTCCAGAAATGATGTAAAAAATGTAGGAAAACGACGTTGCGAATGGATGAAGGACGATCATAGATAAAAATATCGTGAAAAGCTTCCAGTAAAATTTTGTGTTGGAGGTGACTTCGTGAAGGGCTTTGTGACAAATATGAAGAGCAGCTTCGAGATCTTTTTGGTTTTTTTCTTTATCTATTGAATTCGAGATTTCCGTTGTTGTCTTTTCAATCGTAAATTTGGCAGCGATCGCTTCATGGTCAGAATAGCTGAATGGCTTCCCGGGTACCATTTCTTCAAAAGGGAAAAGATATTCATTTGGAGTTAATAGTACGTTTTTATGACTTTTATAAAAAATGTGGTCTAATCGGTGTCCTTTTTCGTTTTCCATAAGGACGTCTTCGCTTGTAAATGATATTCTGGAAGACTCGCATGTTCCCCAGTCGCTGAATTCGTTGATTTTGGCTTCGTGGGAATCTAGAAGAGAAGCTAAATCGGAGATTAAGTTATAACAGATGTCGCCAGGTTTGGAATTCATGTCACCGCAGAAGAAAGTAACTTGCGATTCGGAAGTTAAACGAGTGAATAAACCAGTGTCTAGAGCTTGTACTACCCGATGAGCTAAATATTTATCATTATTATCATATTGAGCGTGGAGGTGTGTATTATATACGTTGATTTTTATATCATGAAATTTAATTTGTGCGAGTCCGACACCTTTACCGCCGAACCAATCAGCGTGCTGGACCATGTGGACATATCCGTTGAGAGGCCATTGATGATAGAAGCTGGTAACGATTTTCCATTTGGAAAGAATCGCAAGCCCTGAACCGAGGACTCCGCTGTAAAAATAATGAGCGTACGGAAATGAAGTGAGCTGGCAAATAAGATGGAAGTCGCTTTCGACCCAAAGTTCTTGGAAGCAAACGACGTCGAAATTCGATTTGTTCAATTTGTCAGCGATAGCGACCAACCTTTCAGTCTTGTTCGGTGTCAGAATCCAAGGAAGTCCCCAAACGTTTAAAGTTAGAATGGAAAATTTGTACTTTTTTACGTCGTCACCGCTCATTTTGAATGAAAAACGTGCCGAAAGATGTGTACGTAAACTAAATCTATAACTGAATAACTGATAAAAATGACGAGTTAAGTTTCAAAATCGGTTTTGGTCGCGGTTACACCGAGATAACCCTGAGATTCAGCAAGGCCAACCTAACATTTATTTATCCCCATATCTAAACAATAGATCCCGCAGGATTTAATTATTTTAATTGCCCCGAGCTCAGGGAATACCTTGGTCTAACATGGCCCTCTAAGGGCCTACTGTCCTAAGCCATTGAACCGAAAGAGAGAGATGGTGTCATTTTTTGACATTTTTCCCTGCATTGATGACCTCAATCATTGTTAGATTATGAGGAATTTTCGGTTCTTATTAAGAGAACTCCCACCCGGCACTGTTATAGGGAAAATAAATCGAATCACGGATCAGCAGGTTTTGAATCGATTGTTTCGATTCTTCAACTTATGTAAACATGAAACCTCCGTTTTTAATACCCTGTTTTTGTTCGTGTTTTTGGTTACAATGTTCAATTGGGAAAATTTATTACAAATTGTTAGTTTTTGTTGTTCATTTTTTATTGGAATCCCTTACATTTCGAGTTTGATGCACGAGAGGGTTAATTTTTTTAAAAGGAAGGAAAGATAGAATCCTATTCATTTCGAGTTTTATGCACGAGAGGGTTAATTTTTTAAAAGGAAGAAAAGATAGAATCCTATACATTTCGAGTTTTATGCACGAGAGGGTTAATTTTTTTATTTTCGACGAAAGATAGAATCCTATACATTTCGAGATTCACAACCCAAAGGAAGAATGTAAACAAACCATGAACGTAAACAAACTAACCTTCTCTGGCATTAAAATCGAATCGAAAATAATCGAACCTACGATTTCATCATATGATGAGGAAGGTTTCAGGGTGGGAGCCAAGTTAATAAGTACCATACATCCCCTTTTTAATACTTCTCTTTCCCTTATACTTCCCCTCTTTAATACTTCTTTTTCCCTTATACTTCCCCTCTTTAATGCTTCTCTTATTTTATACTTCCCCTCTTTAATACTTCTCTTTCCCTTATACTTCCCCTCTTTAATACATACTTCTCTTTCCCTAAAAGAGTCAGCGAAGCCAACCAGAGCAAAGGAGTCATGAGAAGGCTGATCCGCGTCCGTGGTTTGGGAAAGATCCCCGTGACCGACTGCATAAATGAAGACAAGCGTGTTTATTTTATGCTGACAGACATCTGACTTACAGGGGGCTTTGGGGACTTAGCTCCTCTTGGCTGGTCAAATAGCCCCCAAGGCGTTTTTCTCGATTTTCCGTTCTAGGAAAACCCGTTTTATCAGGCGTTCGGGTTATGGGTTGTTTTCCTCGATTTTTTGGTCACAGGTTTCATCGGGGTTTTGAGCTTTCAGCACCAAATGGGTGTTCGAGCGTTTAACACACTATTTTCATAGTTTTGGGGCGTTTTCTTCGATTTCTAGGTCTAACACCAAACGCTTCATCCGGTGTTTGAGCTTTGAACACCCTTTTTGGGTCGTTTTCCCCGATTTTTTGGCAGCGAAGCACGTTTCCGGACTTTTCTTATTTTTCCTAAGAAAAAAACCCTTTATACTAATACTTCTATTCATTTCATATCGTGCTGCCTTGGACACCTTACCATAGCCCCCCCCCAAGTCTTAAGTCCGCCCCATTCCTCATGTGCTCTGAAGTTCAGGGCCTACTCTGGGTTCTGGTAGTCCTTGCTTCTGCAAGATGGCAAAACTCCCAAGGTCGATGGCATGCCAAGAAGTTTATATCAAAGGACCACAGCATAGATTTACGGAAGAGTAGGACGAAAGCCCGCATTTTAGTGGGTACTGGTTCTGCTGATAAGACACAATAAGAGAGAAGTGCTCAAAATGAACACCCTCTTGCGTAATTTGGCCATCGAGGATGTATCTGACTGGTTCTGACGGTGTCCTTGCTTCTGCAAGATGGCAAAACTCCAATCGGCATGCCTAGAAGTTTATCAAAAAACCACAGCATAGATTTACGGAAGAGTAGGACCAAAGCCCGCTGATAAGGCACAATGAACTCCGCTACTATCGATAGGAGGAACTGAATACATCAAACGCCGTCTCCGTTTAGAAGAGGAGAAAACTGCGGAGCCCAACTCTATCATTGGGAAGGATGGTCAAGCCATCTCCCTATAAAGAGGCGTTTTCCTCGATATTCTGGATTATGGAAACCCGTTTTATCAAGCATTCTGGTTTTAGGTCGTTTTCCTCAATTTTGTGGTCGCGAAACACGGTTTCCGGACTTTTCTTTTCAGTATTTCGCCTACTTTTCAGACTTTTTATACAGTTCATTTCATAGCGTGCTGCCTTGGACATCTTACTCATAGGCCCCCCAATCAATTCACCCGCTGTGCTCTGAAGTTCAGTGCCAACTGTCATACTTTCAAAAGTGAGAAGCGAGAAGTGCTCAAAATGACCACCCTCTTGGCTACTTTAGCCATCGAGGATGTAACTCACTGGTTCTAGCGGAGTCCTTGCTTCTGCAAGATGGCAAAACTCCCATGCCTAGAAGTTTATCAAAGGACCACAGCATAGATTTACGGAAGAGTTGGGCGAAAGCCCGCATTTTAGTAGGTACTGGGTCTGCTGATAGGACACAATGAACTCCGCTAATATCGATAGGTGTAACTGAATACATCAAACGCCGTCTCTGTTTAGAAGAGGAGGAAACTGCGGAGCCTAACCCTATAAAAAGGCGTTTTCCTCGATTTTATGGATTATGGAAACCCGTTTTTTCAAGCATTTTGGTTTTAGGTCGTTTACTTCGATTTTCTGGTTGCTATACACGGTTTCCGGACTTTTCTTTCCAGTACTTCGCCTACTGTTTATTTCATTGCGTACTGCCATGGACACCTTACTCATAGGCCCCCCCAATCAATTCACCCCATGTGCTCTGAAGTTCAGTGCCTACTGTCATACTTTCAAAAGTGATAGGAGAGAAGTGCTCGAAATGAGAGGGTTCTCGGGTACTTTGGCCATCGACGATGTCACTGACTGGTTCTGTTAGTCCTTGCTTCTGCAAGATGGCAAAACTTCCAAGGTCAATAGCATGCCAAGTTTATATCAAAAGACCACATAGATTTACGAAAGAGTAGGGCGAAAGCCCGCATTTTAGTGGGTACTGGTGGGTACTGATATTAAACTCCGCTAATATAGATAGGAATAACTGAATACACTTTCTGCCTTTCCTGTTTGGAAGAGGAGAAAACTACGGAGCCCAACTCTGTCATTACTAAAGCATGGGAAATTCCCGTTTTCTGGATGCTCTAATCTAGCTAGTAGCGCTCATAAGTCATAATAAACTTATAAGCAGTTGACGTCCACAGTGCCCCATCCAAATCTAATCCCCACAACCGCAAACATCATTAGATTTTCACCAATCCAATCATTCTAAAAATGTCAAGCATTTAAAACTCCCGCCCAAAAGAGACGCCAACCCAAAGACCTGCTTAAGAACCATTCAGAAGGTTCTAAATATCAAGCTAACCTTTCAAGTCATGCGTGTTTTCCATCAACCACGTTTTTGACCCTATTTCAGTTCATGTATTTTTATTATTGTTTATAAACATAATTTAAATATTTTAATGCGAAATAAGCGAAGATAAAAAATGGTAAATGATTTTCATTACATATATTATTTTTTTTAATGTATCATGTCACACAGAATGCATTTTAAGTAAATATCACTGAACTTATTAAAAAGCCAGAGGTTCTAATTTTAACTAAAACTTAATTATTATTTTATTAATTTTTAAGTTATAACTAATAAATAGGTTTTTTGTCGATTTGGTGTTTTTAAACTTTTTTTTAATTTGCAGCCTGAGTTATTCGTTCTGTATGAGCACGCTGCAGGCTATGGCCTTTTCAGCGTGAAAGAATTTGAAGAAGTCGGAATGCTTTTACCTCAAGTTGAGCAATCGGTGACTGATCTCAAAAGGTTTAATCAGATCGTCCATCTTGTCTCATTTCACGCTTTCAAATCAGCCCTAGTCGCTCTTGAAAATATTAACAGCATTTCTGAAGGTTTGCTTTCCTACCTTAAAAACTTTTTAATCAATAATTTTTAGGTTTATTGTCGGAGAATTTGCAGTTGTTTTTGGAGCAGAATGTGCCGAAGAAGAAGAAAGTCCAGTTGGGCGTCGGTGACACAAAATTGGCTGCTACGATTGGAGAATCCTTAGGGATTTCATGTGTAACGACGGGTGCTATACCAGAGATAATTCGAGGGATACGTTTTCATTTTCATAACCTCGTCAAAGGTTTTACTCTTCAGTCATCGGGGATCGCTCAGCTTGGTCTTGGTCACAGTTATTCTCGCGCCAAAGTCAAATTTAACATCCACAAAAATGACAATATGATTATTCAAAGTATCTGCCTTCTTGATCAGCTGGACAAAGACATCAATATATTCGCCATGAGGATCAGAGAATGGTATTCGTATCATTTTCCAGAATTGGCGAAAATCGTTCCTGAGATGTATCTTTACGCCAAGTGTGTTCGCTTGATTAAAAATAGGAAGGAGATGGATGATTCAACTGTGGATAAGCTGGAAGAAATCCTGATGGATAGGAGTAAAGCCGAAGCTGTTTTTGAATCTTCAAAATCGTCTATGGGAATGGATATTTCTCCCGTTGATCTTTTAAATATCGAATTGTTCGCCAGTCGGGTGATCGGATTGTCAGAATATAGGACCAAACTGAGCGGATATCTTCATTCTAAGATGGACGGAATCGCCCCCAATTTGGCCACTTTGATCGGCGACCAGGTCGGAGCAAGGCTTATATCTCATGCAGGCTCTTTGACGAATTTGGCCAAATTTCCGGCGAGTACTGTCCAAATTTTGGGTGCTGAAAAAGCCCTCTTCAGGGCATTAAAAGCTCGAAGTACAAAAACACCAAAATACGGGTTACTTTTCCATTCATCCTTTATTTCTAAAGCAGAGGCCAAAAATAAAGGTCGAATTTCAAGATTTTTGGCCAATAAATGCTCTATCGCTTCCCGAATTGATTGCTTTTCTGGTAATTTTACTTAACTCTTCTTTTATTTTTTTTAACATTTTTTTTTTTTTAGATATTCCTGGTAATGTTTATGGCGAGAAGTTAAAAGAGCAAGTTGAAGAGCGACTCAAATTTTTCGTGACTGGAGAAAAACCTCAGAAAAATGTCGACGCTATGACCGAAGCTTCGGAAACCATTAAGAAGATCCAAGCTTCCAAAAAAGAGAAAAAGAAAAACAAGAAAAGGAAATTGAAAGAAGAAAATGGTAGGTTCTTTAAGGGTTGTTGCGATACTTCCGATATATCGGAATATCGATATTTTCCTTCCGATATATCGGTTCAGCCGATATTTTCCTTCCGATATATCGGTTCAGCCGATATTTTCCTTCCGATATATCGGTTCAGCCGATATTTTCCTTCCGATATATCGGTTCAGCCGATATTTTCCTTCCGATATATCGGTTCAGCCGATATTTTCCTTCCGATATATCGGTTCTGCCGATATTTTCCTTCCGATATATCGGTTCATCCGATATTTTCCTTCCTATATATCGGTTCTTCCGATATTTTCCTTCCGATATATCGGTTCATCCGATATTTTCCTTCCGATATATCGGTTCATCCGATATTTTCCTTCCGATATATTGGTTCATCCGATACGATATTTTTCAAAAATATCAACCCTAGGTTTCTTCTGTTGTCAAAAGCAAAAATATAAAAAAAGTAACATTTTTTGCTCCTTTCTTTTTTTAGGTGTTGAAGAAAATGGGATGGATGTCAGTCAAATTTTAGAGACCACCGAAGAAGGCGGTGAACCGGAAAAGAAGAAAAAGAAAAAGAAGAAGAAAAACAAAGAGAAAATAGAAAATGGTGACTAATTTTATGTTTGTAAAAAGCCAATTTTTTATTTTTTAAAAATTACATTTATTACCTTTTTTTTCAACCAAGACGCAAACTTATTTTTTCCTTAAAAATTTTTTTGACTTAAAATAAATAATAGATTACAAAATGTACAAAAATTTACACTTTTTTTTTCTCCTACATTTTTTTTCTCGGTTTATTATTCGACGTGAGCGTTTATTAGTTTCCGTATGGCAGCCATCCAGCTGCTGCAAAGTCGAGAATGGTCGACCATCAATATTCTTTGTAGCCGATTGACTTCTTCGTCATTTTTTGAAACAAGAGCTAAAATAAAAGGTTATTAAGGTTCTTCAGAGCAGTGTTGGGCGTAATCGTAATCGCAAGTTTCTTAATTACGATTACGATTATAATCGTAATTCAGATTACGATTGTAATTGCACTTTTTTAACGATTACAACCGTAATCGTATTTTTTTCCTGCGATTATCATTATAGTCGTATCTTTTTCTGTGATTACAATCATAATCGCATTTTTTTCCAGCGATTACGGGCGTAATCGTATTTTCGTTAGCGTTTACGGCTCGTTTATGACATCAGGTAATCTCAGTAAAAATTTCATATACGAGCCGTAAACCTAACAAAAATACGATTACGCCCGTAATCGCTGAAAAAAAAAATGCGATTATCGCAGAAAAAAAATACGATTACGACTGTAATCGCAGAAAACAATAAAATTATAATGGTAATTGCAGAAAAAAAAAAAAACGATTATAATGGTAATCGCAGAAAAAAATACAAATTACGATTGAATTCACAGAAAAAAAATACGATTACGGTTGTAATCGTAAAAAAAATGCGATTACAATTGTAATCACAGAAAAAACACGAATGCGATCGTAATTGTAATCGGAATTACGATTACGATTATAATCGTAATTAAGAAGCTTGCGATTGCGCCCAACACTGCTTCAGAGAAAAGGAAATTACCTAAAGACATCGAATATATTTTCTGCTGAACATTCTTCGGGAAACTTCCATCCATCCACATTTTTTCAAGGATATCAAGTCTTTTTTTTATTTCCACGCCATCTTTCTGAAAATAGCTTAAGTATAAAGAAAAAAAAAATCTTTGAGAATGAACCTCATTTTTTGCTTTGACGGATTCAAGGACAGCGGAAAAGTTATCTAAAGTGTCTGAAAGTGAGACTTCTAAGCTTTCGTCGTTTTCATCGATTTTCTGCTCGTTTTCAGCAGTTTCTATTGGCTGAGTTACTATAGGATTAGTGGGCGGTTTATCGATAGACAGACTAGGCGGAGGTTTATCTACTGGGGAACCGGTCGGCGGGGCGTCGCTGTCCGACATGTGCCTTTCTGCAGGCGGCATCGAGAATGTATGAACGACTCTTTTGTTCATCCGAGATCCTCCTCCTCCCTGATTCTTTTGCTCATAGCTTGTATGCTCATAACTAAAATATGGCGGATCATTCCAACCTGGTTCTAAAAACATCAATTTTACATTACACAAAACAACATTTAAAAAAAATATTACCTGGTTGGACTTGATTTTTTTCAGTCATTTATTATTTAAAAAACTTATAAATTTTATGAACAACTAATATAATTATTGCAATCTGATCTATAAAGATCAGAGGTAAATAATATTAAATAGTGTCTAGTCTAACCAAATGAATCACAGCAATATTATAAAAATCTATACAAACAAAGGTATCAGGTATATGTACAAGATTGACGATTTTTGATGTTCGTCGTCTATAACAACAGTGTTGCAATGCAGTGAAATATGAAGTGCCAACGCAACGTAAAATTTACCTTTTTCTCTTTTATATTTTACTGTTAGCGCCGTTTCTTCTTGATTTTAACTGATGGGCTTGTATAAAATATATTCTAGTCAGAACAATTTTTTAAAACAAGGTTTTCGATAGTGTGGTCAATTAGTTGATCATAACTTGTGAAATTGTGGTGGTGCGCCGGCTGTCTGACTATGAAGTACACAGACCAGTCACGAAGTTTTGTCTTATGGTGGGCAACGAGAATGGAGGGACTATCCAGACGAAAAAGGCAATTATCACATTTAAAAAAATGGAAAGCTTGGAAGAACTTCGCCAGAAAATTAAGTTAAAAGGGGCTGATGAGTCCTAGGTAGTGGCCCCTCCTTAATTTCCTTTATGGGAGAAAGGTCTTGGGTTTGATTCTCACACAACAGGCTTTTTTGGTTGATGATTCCCTGGGAACGGAGCAGGATTCAGGTATTGCGATGATAAAGAGCAAATGAGGCGCTCCGGGTACGAAGGGCGAACTCAACAAAACGTAGTTTTGAGATATTCGCATTTTAAAGTTTTATGTTAAGGGCGAACTCAACAGAAAAGTCATGCCCTGGAATGGGAAAAGGAGTGGGGGGTTGTGGACTAGGATGTGGAGTTCGCCCTTCGTACCCGCTCGGATATCGCAGTTAGAGCTTTGCCGCATATCGGTTTTTACGTATTTAAAGGGGGAAAAAAGGGCCCACTCAACATAAAAATTATATGGGTGTATTCACCAAGAGGTCTAGAATCTGAAAATGAAAAAAAAATTGTCCGATGTTGAGTTCGCCCTTCGTACCCGGAGCGCCTCAAATCGAAAAAAAGAAAGATGTTAAAATGCTATTAGAGAGTTTCAGCTATGAGTTTTTACGTCATTTCTCGACGGATAGGCTCCAGGCTTATTCGCTTAAAAAGCCTCGTCAGGTAAGCTATTCCTTCTGACCTGAAGAGGATTTTCAAGCCGAAACGTGTCATGATTACCGTCCTTGACTATTGACCTTGATGAACTCCCTATTATCTTGAGGAGAAAGCTGGAAAGCTGGGGATGTCTTGTAGAAAAATAAAACATGAAAAAACCATTTCAAAAGACCTAATTTCTTTACTTGTTGCACAATATCGGTTGGTATATTAGTCCATTGTTCCTTGCCCTTTGGTCATCACTCATCAAGTTTTCACAGATCATTTACCTCAAACTGAGCTTAATTAAACTAGTTTTTTCTCTTCTTCAGGGGTGCAATTATTATTGGACGACCTTGGAAAGTCAATTGCAATCCCGGTCAATTTCCTGTATGAACGCGACTCTCTCATAAATCCAGAGGCGGAAACAAGGGCCACACCCAGCCTTCATGAACTACGGGCGGAAACGACTTCCCTTTTTTTTTTTCAAAACCGTCTTATGAAAATCCGATGACCTAAATTCCTACGGATATTATCCTGTCAGAAGTGCCGAAATTTCAGGAAAGGGCTGTTTTAAAAAAAAGTAGCCGACAGAAGTTAAATTAGAGCGTTAATAAGACTTTGCGTGGAACCTAGAATGACCTCGTTTTATACGATGATGGGGTCAGGCCAATTTCTTTTATAAGAATCATTTATGAAAAAATGGCATGCCATTTCCTAACATTAATTAGAAACCTATTTGAATTAGAAGTAATTTTATACTTTTCAAAAATCTACTTTCTTAGAGACTAAAAAGTACTAGTTTGAAGAGCTTCCGACGAAAACTTCCTTAAAGAGAAGTAACAATATAGGAGGGGGAAGTATATGAGGGGGGAAGTATAACGGAGGGGGAACTATAAGGGAAGGGAGGTATAACGTTGGGGGAAGTATAACGGAGTGGGAAGTTTTTATTTTTTTCGAAAAATTTTCCGAGTTTTTTTTTGAAGAATTTTACGAGTTTTTTTTTCTTTTTTAAATTTGCGCTTTTTATCCCGAAATTTTTTAAAATTTTTTTCGAAAATTTGGTAAGTATAAAGGTAAAAATAATGGGATTTTTGCCCAAGGGAGGTCCCTCTCGTAGCGGGTGGAAGAGTGAAATTTCTCCCTACTAGAATGATAATTATTAATTAATGTTTAAAAAATGATAATTTTTTTTTACCAAAAATTCTTAAAAAATATAAGGAGTAACGGAGTAATCGGACCAACGCGAACGGTTCAGCCGCAGCGAATTTTTTAAAATTTCAAACAGACATATCTCCACCATTTTTTCGAAATTCAAAAGTCGCCCTCGAGTAATAGGGAGTTACCCAAAAGTAACTAGAAATCGTGGATTAAATCGACGTTTTAGATGCTGGATGCCATCTTGAGAATTTTTTCTCTGATGGAACTGATACAGAGGAAGTTTTTTCGGAATTCAAAATATTACGCCTTAAAATGTAATTTAATCGTGGTATAAATCTCCGTTTTAGATGCTGGATGCCATTTTGAGAATTTTTTCTCTGATGGAACTGATACAGAGGAAGTTTTTTCGGAATTCAAAATATTACGCCTTAAAATGTAATTTAATCGTGGATTAAAACTTCGTTTAGATGCTGGATGCCATCTTGAGAATTTTTTCTCTGATGGAACTGATACAGAGGAAGTTTTTTCGGAATTCAAAATATTACGCCTTAAAATGTAATTTAATCGTGGTATAAATCTCCGTTTTAGATGCTGGATGCCATCTTGAGAATTTTTTCTCTGATGGAACTGACACAGAGGAAGTTTTTTCGGAATTCAAAATATTACGTCTTAAAATGTGATTTAATCGTGGATTAAATCGTCGTTTTAGATGCTGGATGCCATCTTGAGAATTTTTTCTTTGATGGTACTGACTCAGAGGAAGATTTTTCGGAATTCAAAATAATACGTCTTAAAATGTAATTTAATCGTGGATTAAATCGTCGTTTTAGATGCTGGATGCCATCTTGAGAATTTTTTCTCTGATGGAACTGACACAGAGGAAGTTTTTTCGGAATTCAAAATATTACGCCTTAAAATGTAATTTAATCGTGGATTAAATCGTCGTTTTAGATGCTGGATGCCATCTTGAGAATTTTTTCTCAGATGGAGCTGACACAGGGGAAGTTTTTTCGGAATTCAAAATATTACGTCTTAAAATGTAATTTAATCGTGGATTAAATCGTCGTTTTAGATGCTGGATGCCATCTTGAGAATTTTTTCTCTGATGGAACTGACACAGAGGAATTTTTTTCGAAATTCAAAATATTACACCTTAAAATGTACATAATTTAATCGTGGATTAAATCGCCGTTTTAGATGCTGGATGCCATCTTGAGAATTTTTTCTCAGATGGAGCTGACACAGAGGAAGTTTTTTCGGAATTAAAAATATTACGTCTTAAAATGTAATTTAATCGTGGATTAAATCGTCGTTTTAGATGCTGGATGCCATCTTGAGAATTTTTTCTTTGATGGTACTGACTCAGAGGAAGATTTTTCGGAATTCAAAATAATACGTCTTAAAATGTAATTTAATCGTGGATTAAATCGTCGTTTTAGATGCTGGATGCCATCTTGAGAATTTTTTCTCTGATGGAACTGACACAGAGGAAGTTTTTTCGGAATTCAAAATATTACGCCTTAAAATGTAATTTAATCGTGGATTAAATCGTCGTTTTAGATGCTGGATGCCATCTTGAGAATTTTTTCTCAGATGGAGCTGACACAGGGGAAGTTTTTTCGGAATTCAAAATATTACGTCTTAAAATGTAATTTAATCGTGGATTAAATCGTCGTTTTAGATGCTGGATGCCATCTTGAGAATTTTTTTCTCTGATGGAACTGACACAGAGGAATTTTTTTCGAAATTCAAAATATTACACCTTAAAATGTACATAATTTAATCGTGGATTAAATCGCCGTTTTAGATGCTGGATGCCATCTTGAGAATTTTTTCTCAGATGGAGCTGACACAGAGGAAGTTTTTTCGGAATTAAAAATATTACGTCTTAAAATGTAATTTAATCGTGGATTAAATCGTCGTTTTAGATGCTGGATGCCATCTTGAGAATTTTTTCTCCGATGGAACTTCTTCTCTGTTCTATTAGAGCCGCTAAATTAGATCCCCTCTAGAAAGTATGTAGTCCTGCTTCTTTTGAAAAGTACTTAGAATTCAAAAAACCTTCTTCTAAAAAAGATGTGAATTTCATTATTCACACCTCGCTTTAAAACAAACTCTTCATTAATATTAAACAGATAAAAAAAATGAAAATGTAAAGAAAAAAATTTCTTATCATTTTTATTAATAGCGTGTCCCACCTCGCATAAACTAAAGTCCGGCCTAGTTTTTTTTAAACACTTAAAAAATGGATATTTTAACTTTTGACATATTAATATTTAATGAGAATACAGCAGTGCGAAAACGAAACTTGTTTATCTTGAAGTCTTTAAATAAATAAAAATATTCGCATGTTTATAAGGTATCATATTTTATACGGGTGTTGAAAAAAAATTAAAAACTATAGTGAAACCTGTTGGTCAATTGATGAAACTAAGTTTATAAAATAGATTCGAGACAAAATTTCCTTTTATAAGCCGGATTCTCATGATGGCATCCTGCATCTAAAACGACGATTTAATCCACGATTAAATTACATTTCAAGGCGTAATATTGTGAATTTCGAAAAATCTTCCCAGTCAGTACCATCAGAGAAAAAATTCTCAAGATGTCATCCAGCATCTAAAACGACGATTTAATCCACGATTAAATTACATTTTAAGGCGTAATATTGTGAATTTCGAAAAAACTTCCTCTGTGTCTGTTCCATTGGAGAAAAAATTCTCAAGATGGCATCCAGCATCTAAAACGACGATTTAATCCACGATTAAATTACATTTTAATTCGTAATGTTGTGAATTCCGAAAAAACTTCCTCTGTGTCAGTTCCATCGGAGAAAAAATTCTCAAGATGGCATCCAGCATCTAAAACGACGATTTAATCCACGATTAAATTACATTTTAAGGCGTAATATTTTGAATTCCGAAAAAACTTCCTCTGAGTCAGTACCATCGGAGAAAAGTCGATGTTTGAATATGCATGAAAATCGCGTGAGCCTTTCTTTCTTTATTATTATTTTTTTATGAACTCCTCATAGAATAGTGAAAGACTAAGAAGATGGAAAAAGAAACATTTTACACTGAAAGCAACTTGAATGTGTAGGGTTGTTATCTAATTCTAACTTGCCAGTCACGACACGTACTTACATTTCAGGTAAACCTATATTTTCTTTTAAAAAAAAAATCCCATTTTTCAGCCCCCCGTTAAAGAAGAAAGGAAAATACAATACCTAAAAAAACTGAACATCTGAGATCAACCCATCTTAAAAAGCTTGGAAAAATTGAATTCTTCAAAACATGATTTGACCGCTATTTAGTCTGTTTTTGAAACTATAAACTTAGGATGTAAAGATTTCCTTTTAGAAACCGAACTTTACTCAAAATGAAACAGTCCAATAGTCACCGCTCTGAGAGTGGCGAGATAAAAATAGTTCTGCACATTTTGGGCTACTTAGATTTCTTTGACAGTTTTCTAATATTTTTATATTAGCACGTAGGTTATCGATTAATCTCTAGATCGAAAGAGTTCAACTCCGACAAGTGTTTCGTGCGAGATTGTTTAGATAAAAGGCAGAAACCCTTAAGGGTGAACCAAAGGCTACTTCACCCCACCTTTTACCGTCCACAGGCAAACGTTATAAACACGATTTTGTGACAAACGTGAAGGGACCTCCCCTCCCTGTATAAAAACAGGGTCAAACGTGGCCAATGTTAACCAAAAATAAAATTATAAGGGCTTAATAGGCGACGAAAAACCTTGCCCTAATTTTACCTAGAGGAATGTGCAAGGGGAAAAATTCTTAAGGCAATTTAGCTTTTCTACAAGGAAAATTTAGGAAAAACAAGATCTCTTAGTTAAGTCATCATAAAATTGAGATCAATTGCCTTCATTTTCTGATCAGCTTCTTACGATCGGCTGTTTGAGACACCCCTGGGAAGAAGGGTAAAACTACCGGGTGCTTCAAGTTATATGGATATCAAGTTATATGGATATCAGATCCACAGAGGCTTAAAAATTCTCTGGTCGAACGCCAGCGCCCCCAGAACTGCCAACAGTTCACCAACTTGTTGATGTCCCCGCGGGCAGTAACGTATGTCCCTCGCCGCTTACTCATCCTCTATTACCTCTACCTAATTAAAATTTTGTTCGTGTGAGACTGAACGAAAGTTTTTCATTTTCTTCAATTCGATTTCTGGTTTAACACGACCGACTAATTCCTTTTCCACGAATAATTTCTGATGTCTGATAACGTGGAAACTATGACCGATTTAATTATGGAATAATGGTGACTGTTCCAGTTTGAAAAATAATTGTGTTGAACTCATTGAATTTAGGATCACGCTAATTTTTCATGAATGCTCTATCATAAAATTGAGATCAATTGCCTTCATTTTCTGATCAGCTTCTTACGAGTGGCCGTTAGAGACACCTCAGGGAAGAACGATAAAACTACTGCGGTGGTTCAAGCAGTGTTGAGCACTCCACTCAAATTTTTGATTGCCTAATTTGCTGTAAGCCTCCAGGATTATTCGGTGATGATACTTGAAAATAGACTGGAGCCCAGAAATCTGCAGACAGTGTTATAGAAATGGGTCGTAGAGATCTCTTAGTTCAGTCTATCATAAAATTGAGGTCAATTGCCTTCATTTTCTGATCAGCTTCTTACGATTGGCCGTTTGAGACACCCATGGGATGAAGGATATAACTACCGGGGTGGTTCAAGCAGTGTTGAGCACTCTACTCAAATTTTTGATTGCCTAAGTTGCTGTAAGCCTCCTGGATTATTCGGTGATGATACTTGGAAATAGACTGGAGCCTTGAATCTGCAGGCAGTGTTTTAGAAATGGGTCGCAGAGATCTCTTAGTTTAGTCGCTCAAAACTCCACCAGTGGCGCCCGTCCTCGAGGGTTCTCCTATATTTGGATTGGCATGTGAATCTTCTAGGTTAAGCCTTTAAAACTTCGCCATACTTTTTATAATTTTTTGTTTTTAAAAGCAGAGTTATGCAAAAGTTGGTGTTTAGAAGGCCTTTAAAAACTCCAGCCTGATAAAATAGTTGTGAGTCGACAAGGGGTGAGAATCTAGGTGGGGCCATTACGATGAAAAATTGTGCCAAATCCTTGCATGACATTGTCAAGAATTTGAAGGCGTGAGTAAGTAGAAAAAAGGGGGATGGTGGCGGGTTTAGAGCGGGAAGGGTGGTGGCTTTCGGTCAGCTTTACCTACCTCGCTGTTAGTCTGACCCAAGAAATTGACCAGTCGACATGCGATATACTTCTTTCATTTTAGCATCACTTTAAGTAAGTTTTAGAATAATTTTGTTTCCCCTTAATCATGCATAAAATTATAATTGCCAATATATTTTGTTTTAAAAAAATATAAAATTCTTCTTCAAACATCGTGAACTTCCTTATTTGGCTAACAAACAGTTTAATTTATTTAAAATATAATATCAATACACTTTGAACCAAATATTAATATAGAAGTGGAAGCAACAGATCTGACGCCGAAGTAACGTTTCGATTGATTGAGATCACGTGGAAGCATTAACTTGACATCAACTTTTTAGGTTATTACACCTAATAAGCAAGTAAAAACATGCAAATAATCAATGGTTTATTACTTCCATTCTAAAGAAGTACATTTTTGAAGTTTTTTTTAAATTTTACCTACATTTTCGTGCTACATTTTTTGCTAGATGCTTTTATCCTGAAAAGTGGGAAGTCCAGTTTATAAAAAGAGGAATACTTAAACATCTGGATATTAAGGAATTTACGTATAAAATAAAGTGACCATTTCAAAGTCATAGAATTTGAACATCTTAAGCTGCGAAACACCTAAAAAAATAAAAAAAAAAAATTAAAATTTAAAAAAAAGGTACTTTTTTGTTTGGAAATTTTTACTTAAAGTCATCCCTCTTAGTTTAGTAGGTAATTGGAAAAAATTAAATGCATTCCAAGCGTCGAAAAATTTGGTTAAAACACTTTTTTCTGATGATTTTTGAAATTGGGAAAAATAATGACTGTTTATGGCAGTAGGAATCGCAGGATTCGTCCCACGTAGGTTTTTTGGGTAGTAGTAAAAAAGCGCACGTGTGACCCGTGGCTGAGGATGAGGGTAATAGAAAAGCATGTTTGAAGCCCACTACTTGTGATTTCCCAAATTGTGGACAGTTTTCTGTTTGTCGCTTTTCGAGAAATGCTGTGTCCTGCCACAGTGAATGAAGAGGATACCTACTACAAGCGCTGAGAGAATGGGCCCGTGGCTTTCGCGTGATTTTTAATGACTTTGCTGTCAGAAGCCCACCTAACACGAAACAAATAATAAGAACGAAATACTGTTCATAAGACCAAGAAAAATTTTGAGAATCTTGGCGTTCTCCAGGGTCATCCTGCGACAGCAACCTCATCACTTTTCATCCCCCACCCCTAAAGGGGCACATCTCCGCTCGTTGACCCTCTAGTCTATCACAATCTGCTAACATATTTTTATCAAAGTGTAAACCACTTTGCATCAACTAAATAAAGTATCTTAATATAAATAAACATTCTTTTTTATAAAATTAGAATTACAAATCAAGTCCTATCCCAAAATAAAATGTCACTGAATTAGACTAATGAATTCAGAACAGTTTATTTCCTTCGGCACGATACGACGAAATTTTTTTTGTTAGATATGCGAAAAACACTATTACCAAGGCTAATAAGGATATTTTGAAAGGGTTAATAAAATTCCGACGAGGCTTTTTTTTTTTCATAGACCAAATGATTCATATCTTGGCAGCGATTAAGATAATGTGGCTTACAGAAAGAGGACAAAATTTCAATTTTCCTTGAGAAGGGTTTAATGCAAACTTAGTTTGTTAAGTAGAAGCTTCAAGGTAGCTGGCGTCTCTTCCTTATGCTGCGTGCGAGACTATAGTAGTTGCTCAAGCGTTTGAATCATCCGACATCCCTGTCATTCCGGGTCAACTGGGATTGCCCGCCATAGCTGTCTAGCAGTCATTACCTCCCAGGACTTCTCATCGCCCTTGGAGAAAATTGAGAAGATGGAGTTGCATTGAAGTAACTCGTGTATCTTCCGGGTAGACATCAACGTTAGTCTTCCCAGAAGACAATCATTTTTGGTCTTCTTTTTCTGGATCTGAGAGCTTCCATTCATAATTTACGTATGTGTGAAATTTTTAAACTTTAACATTATGCAAGTCTAGACTTTTGAAAGAACGATCGTTACGTCATTGGTATATTTTTTGAATGATTGTTAAGACGCTTGACTAATGCGGTTGGCGTGCAAACAACATCTTGAGTGAGTCGACGGCATTAGGTTGGGGGCGGGGGTTCGCATAAGGGGAGGCGGGCAGTCAAGTTGGCCTTCACCCCGATACGAACCACCTTCAATAAACAGAAGCAGCATAGCTCATAACCTTCCCCTCTTGAAAAACCACCCCTCTCCCCTCGTACGACCCTCAGTATGGACAAAGCTTTCCACACGGCTCCTTCCGATTCCCCTCCTCTCATTCAGACATAGCCGCCAAAATTCTTCAACCCTGGCTCAATGACTTATGGGACTATCAGGTAAATTTTATTTATTTTTATTTCTCTCGGACCTTATATAAATAAAATACGTTCGTGACTTTTCTTGAGGACTTTCACTTTTATTATTTTGTAGGTGTATGTTAAAAATCCTTGCTTTTTTTATTGCTGATAAAACTTTAAGATTAGAATAATTAGTTTCCCTGTTTACCGATCTTAGTCATAAATCTCAGAAGAAAGTGATTTACTTTATAGTTTACACCCTCCATTTTTTTAAAAAGTAGTTTTATAAAACTTTTCAAATCGAATCCATCATTTTCCTTATTTTATGGCGAAGATTGAAAGATTTTCGTTTTGTCCTACTTTTCCCCCAGATTTTTACTTCTCCATTACACTCCTTATGAGCTTAAAAATAATTTACTGTCACTTTTACCGAAATTTCTCCGAAAAATTTGAAATTTTGACGTCATTTTCAGAACTAAAAGTAGGAAGTCTTTTTCCTCAAAGTTAAGAGTGTTGTCAAATAGAATAACCAGCTAATTACGCACCAAGTAGAGACCGCGATTATTGTAAACCGTCTATTGAGGATAATATACACGTAATATCTTTCTTTTAATAATAGACGTTTTCAGTCTTCTTTTGGATGAAGGCGCCCTTTTAGGAAGCCTTTTTTAGCCCTTTTAGCCATAATTTTTGCAGTAATGAAGTCATTTTTATAAATACGAATTTATAGTAGCACTCTTGAATTATGGATAATTTTTTTCCGAAAAAATATTACGGCTGCAATTTTTTAAAAATTTTTTACCAATCTTTCCTTCCTTTCTTAACGTCAAAATTTTCTGGACTTTTTTTTGTATTTGCAAATCCAATGAACCGGAATGAAATTAAAAAAAATTATAACTTCCTGCAGCCCAAGTGGATTTTGAACCCTTTTTTCCCCCAAGGTTTGTGATTTTAACTTTTAAGCCCTTGACGTAAAATTATGATGTTTTCATAAATTTTGAAAGTAAGAATTTCTTTTAATTTCTAACACACAAAATCAATTATCTGGCAACGAGATAATGATCCCTCAGTCTAACGTAGATCTCAAAATCTGAGCTTGAAGGACTTAGTGTTTTTAACTTCAAGAAAAATAAAATATGTAGGTACTCTTAACAAAAATTACCTGGAGGGAAAATTGAAAACGTAATTGTTTGAAAATCTCGATAACTTTGCATTCAAGGTTTTTTTTTCTTTTCTCTGACCCTCTGGAGGTTTCTTGGGGTTTAGCTTATCAGGAAATAGTGCATGATGTTATAGGTTACTTTCATGCACGTTACAATCTGACCTTAATGATATTATAAACTTTTTAAATTAATTTATTATTATTTTTAATTTATGAATAGACAGTAGCCCAGATTTTATATCGATTCCCAGATTTCAGATATAACTTTGGTGTTGTATAAACTCAAGGTTCTTCTTCTATAAATTATGTATTTTCTTCGAGTACAATGAAAGTAAAGAAAAATAATGTTGAAAATAATCCATTTTCTCTTTCATCTGATCTCAGAGAAAAGTGCGCCGATGTTCTTTAAGTCGCCTGGACAGCAAAAAGAGAGGAAAGAAAAAAATTTTCCCCCATTTTAAAAATTATTTTTTATAAACTTATTTATTTTGTTATCAAACTAGTTCAAACCTTCCTAGATTTTAATGACAAATGAAAGATAAGGATATAATGATTTTAAATATTTCGTAGCCAAAACCTCTAGTAAGATAATGGATTCAAAACACGAGAACGTGAAAGTAGTTTTGTTTAAACACGACAGAATTCTCCACCTTCAAAGAAAACCCGACGCCTATCGATTTTTCATTTAAAATCGACGGCGAAAACCGTTTTCCCTCACGTTGTGCATGTCCAGGAAATATCCTAATACGAATATTAAAGTTTATTGCTCTGGACGTCGAAACTGTAAACGGTTTATTTAAATTAAGGATTCGTGAGAAAAAAAAAAAAAAATTGCCTATGCTTATGTTTTTTTTATTTTTTTATTTTTGAAAATAATAACTTGAAAGACAATATAAAAACAAATAAGAGTTTCTGAAAGAAAAATATAGTGTGTGTTGGGGTGAATTTGCGGCCGGAAATAGGATGTCAGAGAGATTTGAACGGGTGACAGGAAGGGGGCACCTATCGAAAAACCAATAATCAAGAATCTATCAACAACGTTATTTTACAAAATCCCATCATTACATAAATAAAGTAATAAATAGCAACTTTTTTTAAATTTGCGATTAAAAAAAAAAAAAAATCATGTGAATTTTGGGGTTAACTTTTACACCGATTTGAGCCGGGGGTTGTTGGCGGAAAGAAGGGAGTCAAAAAGAAGTTATTAGGTGTACAAAATGAAACTCAGCCCCAGGGTAAATTTGAATTTTGTAGATTTAAGCCGAGTTTCATTTACACCTTGTAGTTCATTTTTTCAAAATTTTGAACATTTTAGGCGTTCAAGTCCATCAAAAGTTGACCTTCTCTTTGTAAGAAGGTTATTGAAGTATAACCATTAAGAAGGTTAATTTTTAAAGGCTTGTAAATCGTAAACCGTTACAGATATTGAAAAAATGCAGTAAATAAATCAGTTGGAAATTCAATTCTCTTTAATTTTTATTCTATTCATTTTTTCTCTAGGACGCACTGTTTTCAAGATAAATTTATTTAAAAAAAATTATTTTCCGAAAATGGTGTATCCTAAAAAAAAAATAATTAAGTACCTACAAATTTATAGGAATTAAATTTCCTACAATTTTTATTTATTAGGTGTGCAAAATGAAACTCAGCCACTGGATAAAGACTTTTGTAGATTTTAGCCGAGTTTAATTTTGTACACCTAATATTATCAGTTTTGTTCAAATATCTTGAAAACTACGAGGTTTAGGGTCAAAATAATTAAGGAAAATAAAATTTTTTAACCAAAATTATTTCTCTATTAACTCTTCTAAAGTAGAGACATTTTAGAGATAGCTTTGTTCCAACCGCAGTTTGTAACTGGTTTGTAACTCCTGGAGCATGCGCAGAAGGATTTGGAAGTCATATTTTGTCGTCGTTCAAATCGTTTGTCAAATCGTAATTCATCTGACGTCAAATTTGACGTGCAGATCTGTCTGCGCATGCTCCAGGAGTTTCAAATCAGTTCAAAACTCCGGTTGGAACAAAGCTAATATCATGGGAAAATGACACCTCAATTTTTGGAGAACCCGGTTTTTTTTCTTTCTTGCTTCGGAAGAATTGGTGCGAAAACGCCTTTTTCATTGTTTTATTGAGGGAGTATCCAGAGGAAAAAAGTTTTCTGAAGGGGTAGTCTAAAGTTTGAAAACCCCTTCATGTTCCCTTTCCCAAAATATGAAGAAATCCACTTTTCCTATATTTTAAGACTCTCTGCCACCAACATTTTATTATTTTTGTAAAAAATGTTGCGATTTTTAGCTTTTTTGAATTATTAAACAACTTTTAAAATATATTTTTTCGTTTAATAAAAAGGAAATACTGTATTAGATTTTTTTTGCAGGACAGGTGGGAAATGTTAGCGGCACCGAGCGGGCCCGGAGACGGCGTCCACGGTTCGACGAGTCGGCCGGGATCGAGGCTGGATTACGCGGGAGGCGGTGGGAGCGGCGTAGCCGGTCCTGGAGGAGGGGGTGGAGCCGTAGAGGGGGCGGATCCCCCGCCTTCCGAGCCCCCACCCCAACAGCAAGACTCCCCAACCAAGTCAGACACAGAAGACGACCTCGACGAGCCGGAGGTAAACAGAACCCTTATCTTTAACAAAACTTAACGATTTTAACACTCGAAAATCAACTCGTTTTACCCATCTTTATTAAGGAAAATGTTAAAAGGTAAAATTTTTATTTATTTATTAAGACTTTTTAAATAAAAAAAATATACTTTTAAAATAATTTTTAAAAAAACAAGCTTTTCCCCTCAAAACTGTCTAAAAGGTTAATAAATATAAAAATGTTATGGCCGTTTCTTTCTACAAAAAATATAAATTTTTAGGATTTAAAAAAAAATTTGAATATTCAAATTGCTAAGATATGTGCATTTTAATTTTCATTAATATTAAAAGAAGGTCCTCATGTCACGAATAGACTAGGAGAAAGAAGCGAAGGCATAGAATAAAAAACCCGGGTAAAGTGTGACCGGTTTTTTAAAACGTTCTTTTAAGTTGGCGTGTCTGATAGAACATTTCGGGGGGTATAAAGAGATGCGGATAAGAAGAATAAGTGGGAAAACCCGTAGGTCCGAATCTGGGTCAAGTGAGAGGGTTGGAAGGCCGTTTCGAATCGATATAGAAGCCGGGGGAGAGACCCTTCTTAGGCCCATTCAGATCTGACCAAACGCTCAACAAGTGGACCACGTGTTCACCCCCAATATCATCTTTTAGTGGTTCTACCCTCTGATTTCTTTAAAACAATAAAAATTCAGCTGATTTATTCTATTTATCCAAAATAATTGAAATTTTTTGAATCATATACACAAAAAAACAGGCGCAGATAGTACAAAAGGCGATATCGAAGAGTAAAGAGTACATTATAGAAAGACCGTAGTTATACAATAAAATGAAAATAGCGGTCGAAAAGAGCTGTAAAGCGACAACAATTGAGAAAACCGTCGCCCTCATTTTGCTCGGAGAAATCGTATAAAGGATGCAAAAGTAAGCCCAGGAGATGACAACATCAGCGACGCTTAAGAAAAATATTTGCATCAAAAGTGTCAAATAATAAGTGTTTAAAGGTCCTTCCATTGTTACTAAAGTACTAACAAATTTTTTTTCTTGACGTGCCACAAAAAACGCGTACAAAGTATCCTTGGTTAGTGACAAATTTTGAACGTTGTGTTCTCATTTTCGTGCTCGATGGTCACCACATATTCTCCGGCGTTTAGTGAAAAATTGACTCCTCGTTTAAAGCTTTCGATTATCCAAGTTTTGTTGCTTTGATTATTCTTCAAACTGCGGTGATATTTTGAGAAGTTACCAGATATAAATGGCTCGAATTGAAGACCCTGGGAACTCGAAAAATCGTGGGATCGTATTTCGAATTATTGAACAACGTCCCGTTTTTAGTATAAATGTACGAAGCGGTCCGATTCAAATTGACGGTAAATGTCTTTTTGTCTGTTTCTGTCGTCAAAAAACGAAGTTTGGTACTTATCTTACATGTTTGTGCTTTAATCACAATACATTTTAAGTGTTCTAAATTAAAATTTTCTCCAAAAGAAGTAAAAATTTGACTAGATTTGTGCTCGTTGAATATCCTGATTTGCGTAGTCGAATTCGTGGGTAAATCTTGAAGGCGCAAAACAAACAGAAGATGAATGACGGCCGTCGAAATTAAAGCCAATATCAAAAAATATGTCCGGTTAAAACGAAAATCCAAATTTTGACTCTAAATTTTTTGTTCAGCAAATACGAAATGTAAAAATAAACGGGAAATGTGAGTGCGGAGAAAAATAGAAAATAGTCGACGATGTTCGTTATGAGTGGATGTTCAGGCCATAGAACGAGATTCGTCTGATATTTGGTGACGTATACAATGGAAACGATCGCTGTCGTCACATAAATTGGGGGAAGAAAAGCGAAAAATAATGAAAGAAACTTTTTCGCCTGGTCGATTTCGTAAAGAGTACACTGCGGCTGCGAAAATTCAATCCAATGCTTAGGTTTTTGTATTTTTTTCACCAAATCCGGTTTTCGTTTTGTCTGTAGCCCCATCGAGTTTTTGACACGGGTGGTTCTTTTATGACTTCCGTCTTTTCAGAAAGTCCAAATATGAATTTGACTTTTTTTTCATTTTTATTTAATTTTTTCGCACGTAATTTTCTATAAAATCCGATGAAAATCGCTTTCAAAATTTTTTTCGTTATTCCGATGTATGTGGGCTCGATGTATAATTTGTGTACTGTGGATAAAAAGATGATGAAATTTATGATGAAAAATGAGAATCCGAAATAAAGATAGATGAGGCTGAAGTCTGCTCCGAATGTTTGAAGAAATGGGATGAAAGATCGGACGAGACAACGCGTGTAGGCTAAAACGAAAACGAAATTCCTCACTCCGGTTATAATCTGCGTGAATTCTGTTTGCTCGATTAAAAATGCGGAACGTATGCCGGACGTCGACGTGTAGGCCAGGAGCATTATTTTATCGGGAAGTCGTGGGGACGGATCGATAGAAGAGTTTAAAATGCAGAAAAAACACGAGAGGACGCCGCATATCGAGCCGTAGATAATCAAGTAGAGTTTGCCGGTCAAGCTGTCTGAGAGTACGCCGAGAAAAACGGTCGCCCCTCCGGCACAATCAGGTACCATGGGGTGATTTCTAATCCGTCCGGAGTCGCGAAACTGAATGAGAACTCGTAGCCGATTTTCGTGTTCGTCACTATGCGGACGACGTCGAGTGCCAACATAGACAAAACTTCGCCGAAAATTATGAAGAACTCCAGAAGATAATGAAAACCCATTCCTTCAATCCCAAAACACTAAAATTATGTTACAAAATAAATTGAATGTTTTCAATCATATGATTCTGCTTCAGAAAAACCATTCGATTACTAGATATTTAGAAGACTAAAAAACCCTGGGAAAAGATCGGAGAACCAATAAAAGGGTGTTTTTTTGGACCTCAAAGGTAAGAAACCCCTAGAAGATCGAAAAAGTCGCCAGAAAATCCGCAAAATGAGTAGGAGCAAAACTCCAATGAAAAAGCCTGATAATCCGGGTCTTTTGGAGCAAAAAAACTCCATTTGGTAAAAAGGGAATATCTACGTTAGTCATCCACATAAACACCGAAATTCGAAGGGCTAATAACTCGAAAACCATTGTTTTAATGGCTTATTCACAGCTCTACATTGAACCCGAACTCCTTGCCGCGAATCGAAGACCTTGAAACATAAATAAATAAACATGCCTTGGCCCTGCTATAATCTGGCCATTGATTGTACTATTATCTGGCCTTTTTCTGTGCTAGAATCTTACCTTTGGATGTGCTATAATCTGGCCTCTGGCTGCGCTAGAATCTGGCCACTGATTGTATTATATCTGGCCTTTTTCTGGGCTAAAATCATGCCTTGGCCCAGCTACAATCTGGCCTTTTTCTGTGCAATAATATTGCCTTTGGCTGTGCAATAATCTGGCTTCAGGCTGTGCTACAATCTGGCCAATGATTGTAATATCATCTGGCCTTATTCTGTGCTATAATCTTGCCTTTCGCTGTGCTATAATCTGGCTTCTGTCTGGCCTTTTTCTGTGCCAGAATCTTACCTTTGGCTGTGCTAGAATCTTGCATTTGGCTGTGCTACAATCTTGCCTTTGGCTGTGCTATAATATGGCCTCAGGCTGTGCTACAATCTGGCCATTGATTGTAATGTCATCTGGCCTTATTCTGTGCTATAATCTTGCCTTTCGCTGTGCTATAATCTGGCTTCTGGCTGTGGTACATTCTGGCCATTGATTGTACTATTATCTGGCCATTTTCTGTGCCAGAATCTTACCTTTGGCTGTGCTAGAATCTTGCATTTGGCTGTGCTACAATCTTGCTTTTGGCTGTACTATAATATGGCCTCAGGCTGTGCTACAATCTGGCCATTGATTGTAATATCATCTGGCCTTATTCTGTGCCACAATCATGCCTTGGCCCAGCTATAATCTGGCCTTTTGCTGTGCTACAATCTGGCCATTGATTGTAATATCATCTGGCCTTTTCTGTGCTAGAATCTTGCCTTTGGCTGTGCTCCAATCTTGCCTTTGGCTGTGCTATAATCTGGCTTCTGGCTGTGGTACAATCTGGCCATTGATTGTACTATTATCTTTCCTCCGCGAATCGAAGACCTTGAAACCCGCGACCCAACACTCGACCTTCCCACCAACAGTTCAGGAAGACCTAACGGCTTTGCGGGCTTAGTATTTTTCTGTCCCTAACCTCCACCAAAAGACTTCAACTTCATAACAAATTTTTGTAACTTCTCTTTTCCATGGGATCATCGATTAGGCCCGTGGAGACTAGCCAATTGGTGGAAGAAACTACCTGCGCCCATCTTATCCGCAATCGAGGTTTTATTGGCTGTTAGGGTCTTCAAGACTAAGGAAAATCCTTATTCACATCCCTGAATTTGAACTCTGAACTCTTTGCCACCAATCAAAGACCTTGTTACCCCCATTCTTTAAATCACGGCGCCCAATTCAACAGTTCCGCAACACCGAAATGCCATGATGGTTCAACCCTTAATGAAAAAAATTTTCACCAATTTAAACATCTTTGCGTTTTTCTTCGAGTCTTCCAACCACAACTGGGTCGAATCAGCATAAAAGTGACATATTTTTCCCTCGAAAGAACAAGGTCTACTTTACATATAAAGACAACCTTTGAATATGTATGGGGGCGGCTAAGAAAAATAGGAATTCATGCTGAAGGAATTTCGAATTCCATTGAAGCCCCTTAGTAGAATGTACACTATATTCTTGCGTGATCGGTCAATCTTACAACCGGTCAATCCTCCCAGCTGTGTACTCATCGTTAATAACCGTTATTTCGTTCCATTACTATATCTTTTGTCATAATTTGTAAAAACCAAAAATTAAGTTATTAAATTTCTTTTTTGATATAATAATTATACTTTTACAAGGACAATAAAATTGATTAAATAAACGATAAAACATTTTAAAACGAAATATAAAAATCTCTTTTTGTTTAGTTTTTCCCCTTATAAAATGAATTTTTATCATAAAAAAAAGTAATAAAAAAAATAGAGTAATTGCTTTTATTTTAAGATTATTTAAAATTAATATAAAAATGTATTTTATTATGGGGTGATTGTCTTTTATAGAGATTTTGAATAAATTGTTTTAAAATGCGACCTTGAGGAATTAGTTTCGAGTTGCCTCCTTTGCCCCGTTTTCCCGCCCAAGGACGTTTACGACGTCACAGCCGGCCTCCTTATCTCATGACCCCCCTGCCATAACAAAATAATGGATTCTTAACCACGCCTTAAAAAACTAGGCGTTGATTTCTAACGCCGTAAACAGTGTGAAATTGATTTTTGCGTGATATCGAAAAAGAAGGAAAAAATCTCAAGGTTATGCGTAATTTTGTTCTTTCACCCCGGTGAGTCACTTCATGGAAAAAAGAAAACAATCATCCCCTGAGACTCTTTTTCTTTGTTGAATCGCGTGCGCCAGGGAAAAACCAATTTGTTTTTGTAAATCGGACATTGTGGATGCCGCTCACTGGTTAAAAATCACTGGAAAGTTCATAGGTAAAAATTAAAAAAAAATGATCCAAATCCTTGTAAAAAAGGTTAATTTTGGCAGAAAAATAGAAAAAATGATCCTGAAAAATGTTTTTTTAGGCCCTTGGAAAATGATTAAACGCTTAAAATGAGGTATTAGGTGTACAAAATGAAACTCAGCCACAGGGTAAATTTGAATTTTGTAGATTTTAGCCGAGTTTCATTTTGTACACCTACTAGTTCATTTTTTCAAAATTTTAAACATTTTAGGCGTTAAAGTCCATCAAAAGTAGACCTTCTCCGTGTAAGAAGGTTATTGAAGTATAACCATTAAGAAGGTTAATTTTTAAAGGCTTGTAAATCGTAAACCGTTACAGATATTGAAAAAATGCACAAAATAAAATCTGTTGGAAATTTAATTCTCTTTAATTTTTATTCTATTAATTTTTTCTCTAGGACGCACTGTTTTCAAGATAAATTTATTTAAAAAAAAATTATTTTCCGAAAATGGTGTATCCTAGAAAAAAATAATTAAGTACAAATTTATAGGAATTAAATTTCCTACAATTTTTATTTATTAGGTGTACAAAATGAAACTCAGCCACAGGGTAAATTTGAATTTTGTAGATTTTAGCCGAGTTTCATTTTGTACACCTAATAAATTTGATATTTTTTGAAAAAATACCGTGATGAACTCTCTCATAGTGTTGATTGGCAGAAATATTGAGGGAAACGCCTGAAAATCCGGTAAAACGGGTGTTTTTTGACAGAAAACTGGGGCTTTTCTCCGCAGATAGAATCAATAAAATGTCCAAAAATCTGGTGAAACGGTTATTCCTTTGATGAAAGACTGTTGGAAGCAGATGAGTGCTCACCGGCAGAAAGAAGGAGGAAACACTAAGAAATCAGAAAAACGGGTTTTACTTCAAGAAACAATGGAAAACTCCCTAAAATCTGTCAAAAAGGGTGTTTTAAATGAAGATTTATAACGTAAGAAAACACCAAAATCTTGGTTGAAAATTATAACTTACTAAATTTTTAAACTCTGGATAAGTTTTCAACTCTGGATGTTTAGAAAAGGAAGTAGTTTGTTTGAGTGTGAGATGATGGCATGATGTTAAGCTGAGAATGTTGTACCACATAATAACTTCCATGGAGGCCTTTTGACATATACGTTCTAGTTAACGTCGCGGGAAGAAGTTTCGTGTTGGGACGTATGCAAATTCGTTTTGTCGGAGTCGCTCTGTGAATCAAGTCGTTTCGGACAAAAACCTTAATGGAATATAACGCTCGGCTTTGACGTCAGTAAACACTCTCGTATTCAAATATGAAAATTGATTTCGCGTTTAAGTCAAGATAAAATTTTGAATTTACAATTGAAGATAATAATTTGTTTCAGCCACGGGAGGTGACTATCGTTCGGCCGAGAACGGTTCTCGGAGGTGGCTATTGGGGGAGTAGACCTCCAAGTCCGGGAGGGAGCGAGACGTCTTCGGTGATGCCACCCAGGCCGAAATCGAGAGCAGCGCCCACAGCAAGCGAATCAAAATACAACAACTTAAACTACTGGCGTGCCCGGAAGGTAAATTTTAAAAAAATCTCAATATGGAAAAGTGAAAGTAAAACTCAAGTTTATCCACCCTTCTTAAGTTTCCATGGATTTATGGAAATCGTAATCGATTTTCACTCTGTGACCCCGTTCTTCCGATTTGCGAAGATACCCCAGAAGTCTAAAATAGTTGATACAGGTCGTGGTTTTAAAACATTTCTTGATTTTTACACCTTCACTTGACCTTAATGATTGAACTAACTTCCGATTGCTTTTAGGTGACATTTTATAAAAATGGAGATCCATATTTTCCGGGGCTTGAGTACAGATTTCGGCCTGGACGTGATGTTATTACACTGGAAGCTCTTTTGGACAAACTTTCGCTCAGAATGGACTTGCCGAGAGGGGCGAGATTTATTTTCGGAATCGACGGCGACAGGAAACATCTTCTCGAAGAGTTAGAAGACGGCCAACAATACGTCGTTTCGTCTTATAAGACATTTAAGGTTAATTTTAATTATCTACATATTGTGGCGTTATTTCTATCACCGGCTATCTCATTTTTATCAATTTTGAGTTCGGCATTGTTTCTGATGGTGAAATTTTGTTTCTGAAAATTGTTTCTGAAATTTTGTGGTGAATCGAATTCCGTTGGTAATTTAACCCTATTACCAACAGAAAACTCGTAGTTCACGATTTAGCCAACAGGTGATGCATTGATTCCAATGAGAAATTAATCAGTATTTTTACTCTCCTGAAAACCTTGTAAAAATGAGATAGCCGGTGTTAGAACTAACGCGACGATATGTTAAATGTCGTGAAAAAAAAAATCAAAAAGCTAGTTCACTAGAATTTTAGGTTTTTACTGTTATGTTAAGTTTTGCACAACAAACTGCTAACAGAAAGCCATTTCTAACTTTTTGTATAAGCTTATAAGCGTGGTTTTCTCAAGAGATTGGAATGTTAAGTAAACAAAAGCCGGAAGTTGCTATTACTATTCGACTTGTAATATTTAAGACACTTTTGAGAGTGGGCCTTTTATAAAATTTTGTCTAAAAACTATTACTTAACCCATGGACAAGGATGCTTACCAGGCTTTTTCGGCCTTTGCGCAGTAGGAAAGACGAACGGTGACGAATTTTGGGAAATAAACTCGAACTTTGATGTCACAGAGCACTGTTGCCAATTTATTTTAGGCCCTACTGTTAATATACAGTTTATCACCTGTTATCAAAAGTGGTTTGACACTTTTTCGACCAATAATTAGCCCAATTCATAACCAGCTGTATGAAGGAACCATACAGTGTTCTCAATCACAAATCTGAATAGTAGATACATCTAAAACTATTCCGGAGGCCGTAGATAGCTAAGCTGTATTTATACAGCCACACTTTTATTACTTACGAATAATTTCTTATTATAAAAGTGTTTCCAACAGCATATGGCCCTGGAACATCCAAAAAAGATTTGGATCAGATGCTGCCAACTTATACACGACATAGCTGCATAAAAATTGTAATTTGAGGGAAGGCGTGGCTGAGAAAATTAAGGCGGTGGCCCTTCCTTAATTCCTTCTATGATACAAAGGTTGTGGGTTCGATTCCTACTGTGAGCATCATTGTCCTCATTGTTCCCGAGTATTCTTCAAGTTTTAACTGGTTTACGGATTATTTAAAACTTTCGTTTAAGACAATTTCACAGCCCCCTTTTTCGCGCTATTTTTAATTGAGAACGTTCTTTTCTACATGACCGAGAAATGTTTTTAAGTGTTGATAAATAAGAATGATTAAATACGTCGCTGCATGAACATATTTTTAGTTAAAAATAAAGTAAACTTTCATGTCTCATATCGCCCTTTTACAAAGTGGACGTTTTTCGTTAGAAAAAAGGTTTTTCAAACGATTTGAGCGCTACCTGTTGGTTGGTATAAGAAAGATCATGAATCAAACAGTATAATTTCCCTTTACAAACCGTTCTTAGATTAAGAAACGTCCTAGACGTGGTGCGAAGATTTTTTGTTTTGGACTCCTAAACTGAAAGGGATGGTTTTCCTCCATCAAAAAACGTCTACTGTATTTAAAGATAAGATTAAGTCTTAAGATTTAAAAAAAAAAAAATCAAAACTTTACTTATTTTTGACGATTATTAAATCTAATATTTGTTTTTGGCTTATAGGCGTCGGAAAGATCAAATCTCCACGATCCATTCCTAAGTTTCAGTAATTTTGTTCCCAAGAATCTTTTAAAAAACTGATGAAACGCGAAAATTCTTTTACACCAAACGATTTCCGTTGACCTTGTTTTTAACCGCTGAAATAACAGGACTATTTTTCCTTCGGGGTCGGTGGCGTTGAAAATTAGAGAGGGGGAGCGAAAAAAAATCCCAGAGTATTAAGTAATGTCGAGGGCTATTAGCTTTATTGAAGGGCGCACGGAGAAAAAAGGGAGAAAAACACGTAAACCCTACTTCGTCTTCATTGTTTAATTAAGGAAAAGCTTCGTGTTTTGTGACAAAAAAGAATTAGGTCAAACTAAAAAAAATTTGAAATCTCACTCAGGTTTAAAATTTTTTTTTCTAAAATTTTACGGTCACTTTTATTTTTTTTTCTTCAAAAAACTACTACCTTGAACAGCAAGGATATCAAAATAATTGTACGTCTCACGTGACAACAAAAAGAAACATTTTTTCTTTCATGTTAAGTGTATAAAAAGCGAAGAAATTAACTCCATGCTCAATACTCTCCGTGACCCAAGGTTCGGACAAAAAAATTAAAATACTCATACATAATGAACAATATTTTCAAGGTACCTACTTTTTTTAAAAACTGGTGCACTTCTATCCTTAAAATTATTAGGTATGGAAGTTATTTTTTTTCCGGGGGTAAAGAGTGCTTTTAAATTATTGAGGATTAGAAAAACTCATGATTTATTTAGAAGAAAAAGGGAATTCTCAGGAACTTGGGTTCAAAAAGTCTAAAAGAATGCAAAAAAAAGTGTTTATTAGAAAGTCTTTAACTGCCCTAATAATCGGGGATCCAACAAGCATTTTGGAATTTGCCCGCAAAAAATAAAAAAATAAAAAGCCCCAAAAAAAAGTACTGGTTTGAAGAGCTTCCAACGAAAACTTCCTTGAAGAGGAGTAAAAATATATGAGGGGGAAGTATAACGGAGGGGGAAGTATAAGGAAGGGGAGTATAACGGAGGGGGAGTATAAGAGAGGTTGAAGTATAAGGGAGGGGGAGTATAAGAAAGGGGGAGTATAAGAGAGGTTGAAGTATAAGGGAGGGGGAAGTATAAGGGAGGGGAAGTATAACGGAGGGGAAGTTTTTGTCCCGAAAAATTTTCCAAGGTTTTTTTTAATTCTCCAAGTTTTTTTTTTCAAGAAATTTTCTAGGTTTTTTTTTCAAAAAAATTTATAAGTTTTTCTTTTTTGAAGAATTTTCCGAGTTTTCTTTTTGAAATTTGCGCTTTTTTTTTCCGAAAAATTTTCTAATTTTTTTCTTTTTTTTTCGAAAAATTTTTAAGTATCTAGGTAGAAATAATGGGATTTTTGCCCAAGAGAGGTCCCTCTCGTTAGGCGTGGAAAGTATGGAATTCCTCCCATCTAAAATGATAATTAATGTAAAAAAAAAAGCTAATTCTTTTTACACCAAAATTTCTTAAAAAATATATGGAGTAATTGGTGAAACTTGGGTGAAAATCGAATCAACGGTTCGGCCGCAGCGAATTTTTTACAATTTCAAACAGACATATCTTCGCACATATTTTCGAAATGCAAAAATCGCCCTCGTTACATTCTTCTTCACCGGCAAAATAATTTTGTGTGAAAATTTGGTGAAAATCGGTTGAAAACTGTGGCCGTAAAGTGTTCCGGAATAAAACCCTACGGACGGACGGCCGGCACCACAGACAAAGTTTAGATAGGTAAAGAACACAATTCGATTTGACCCATTTGATTTGGAAGTTAAAAAAAAAAGTGATTACTGATTAGGATGGGACGAACGTAATTATAATAACCCTTGTGTCATTTTATAGTTTCATTTCAAAAGATAAAATGACAAATGAATTTTCTGACGTCTAAATTGACTACACACGAGACGATTTACTTGGGACGTAGATTCGATTGATAAAAAGTAATGACGAAAAAAAAATTAAGTTTTTTTATTACATATGTATTATTCTAAGGAAATTAACGTGTTTATTTCCAAGGTTGAAGGTTTGAGTAACCTTAGTTATTGAAACGCAGGTCCCGTAAGGGTTGCGTCCTTCGAAAAAAACAATGCGAGACGTAAGGGGGTTTACGTGTTCGCGTCTAAAAAAAATCTACATTCGTTAACCCTCGAGATGAATATTAAACAGGGGCGTTGTTTTGATGGTGTAGGGGGGCGAGGAAAACGTGAAGGGTGGGAGTTTGGCGGTCGTCATGCTATGACCTTGGCGAAGGTGGCGGATTTAACCCTAAGAACTCTTCCAGTCATGGAGGAACCTTCGTTCGTACCGATATCTTTCCCAGTCTTCGACTCGGTAAGTCACCGTCACGTCTACTTTTTATATCGAATCTTCCTCATTTGTATAAAAGAAAACTCCTTTAAGTTTCCTAAAATTTTTAGCCAGTGCAATCGGATTTCATTTATTACGAATCTTTCGTCGTACTTTTTCCCGAATTTCCGGACTGGGTAAGTTATACGGTTTTATAAGTAGTCCTTAGAAAAAAATTTTTTTCCCTTGCCTAAAGCTTCTTTTTCTCCGGGAAAACGCGAAGTATTCCAATCAGAATTTGTGAGCAATTTTTTCAATTGTGGGAATCCGCTTGGCGTGTTTCGCTGACAATTTTTCAAAATGAAAGATCATTATGGAATATTATCACGAGGCCCATTTGGAAAATAGCCAATTCTCCCTCAAAATGTTAGCTGAATCTTTCTTTTACTTTCTTTCAGGTGCTTTTATTTGAACTAAATTCCAAAGAAACGAAATTTTAGGCGTCGCGGTGGCCGCGCGTGTTAAGGCGTTAATCCCAAACATTGCGATACGGCGTTCATCAATGGGGTCCAGGGTTCAAAGCGGGCGGTCCCCAAATTGAACCCAATGTACCTAAATGAACTTTTCCGACGGAAAACACCACTGACGCGAGGGTGAAATAACCTCAGTAGTTGAAGACGCCCTCTTAAAAAAAAAAAAAAAAAAAAAAAAAAAAAAAAAAAAAAAAAATTTTTTTTCTTTAAAAAAATCAAGCCTTCGTGTTAATACTTTACACGAATTTCGGGGCTTGCCATGAATTCCCAGAAAGTGCGTGTCGCAAGCCGGCTTTTCCTTTTCGAACCTTTTTTAAATAATCGCAGATTTGTACGATGCTACTGATTATACATATGAGGCGCTCCGGGTACGAAGGGCGAACTCGTCAAAACGTGGTTCCGAGATGTTCGTATTTTAAAGTTTCGGTTTTTACGAATTTAAAGGGGAAAAAATGGCGAACTCAACATAAAAATTATATGGGTGTATTCACCAAGAGGTCTAGAATCTGAAAATGAAAAAAAACTGGAGGACCCTTCCCCAAAAACCCGACGTCGAGGGTATCACAATAACTTCTTTAAGGAAGTTAAAAAATTTGTCCGATGTCGAGTTCGCCCTTCGTACCCGGAGCGCCTCAATGCCCTCAATTATTATCTCCTTCATTTTTTGGTTTTTAAAAATGGCATTCACTCCTATTTTAACATTTTTTTTTCAACAAATACTCATAATAACTTCAATTTTGTTATTTTCAAAACAAACTATAAATCTACCACTACAAAATAATGAAAATCTCTAATCAAGTTCTTTTGAGAAACTTCTAATGTGCTTCTGATAATTAGGGTTACCATAAGCCCGCAAGACCTACATGTATTGCAAAGTTGCCTATCCCCCTCAAAAACGTGCTTTTATTAAACCCGCAAGACTTCCTAAAAAGTACAAGAACAAGATAAAGCAAAATTTAATTTACCTAATTATTTTTTTGATATAGAATTAATGGTTTTTTATACTTTTTAAAAGGAAAGAGGAAGTAAAGTATTTAAGTTAAACAGATTTTGGGTTTTACGAGCTCATAAAAGATAAATGGGATAAATTTTTAAATAGTTTTTACGTTTAAGAAGGTTTTCTTTCATTAAGGATAGGAAATTAAATAAAAATTGGTACTTAAAAATGTGATCGTGCGAACGTCGTGTTTGCCTTATCGCTAAAACATGCGAGCTTAGGCCAAGGACTTGGCCACCTTCCGTATGGATTTTGTGGTTTTTAATTTTTCCTTTTATGTTTTTAATGTTTAGAACGCCAGTTACGGAGGGAAGAAAAACGGAATTTGGTACGGACCACCACCTCCGGGTACTGGATGGAGCAAACCTCCTTTGAGCAGGAAGCAGTCTATAGTCGACGGTGAACTTCCACCACCGGGAGGCGGCGGAGCGGCTAATAGCAAACCTAATTCCGGAAGAGTTATACGAATTATAAACAACTTAGATCACACAGTACAAGTAAGTTTGTTTTTGGTTATTTTTTAAAAAATCAATAATTTTTTTTAAGTGTCGTGTTTTGTTGAACTTGAGGACGACTCAACCTTTGAAGAAGTCGTCGAAGACTTGGGTCAAGTTTTAAAAATGAACGGAGCCCGAAGGATGTTTACCGTATCGGGTCAGGAAGTATGTAAATTAAGTTCTGCAGTTAATAAATTAAGGATTCGCCTCCCTAAAATGATTTCGAATTCATGAAATTCGTTTACGTGTTCAAGGTTTAACGAGATGATTTCTGTTTAGGTTAGAAGCTTTTCGCAACTTAGAAACGAATTTTCGGACGTGGACACATTTTATTTAGGGTCTGGTCCGCTCATGTCGCCCGTTCGTAGGAGCAGGTCGAGAGGCGCGATCGCTTCCGGTCCGGTCGTCGTCGAACCCGTCATGAACGGACAAGTACGCCGGAGGGCGAGAAGCAAATCTCGGCCCAGAAATCTTTACATCGAACCCGACGTTGTTCGTGGAAACTCAGGTATTTTCTTAAATAATATTTTATTCTAATTTTTTTTCATGAAGACTACACGCTTCTGGAAGTCCTTAAGGAGGAGCCGGTGAGGCTGACTATAAAAGGGATGAGAAGGACGTTCTACCCTCCCGTTCATCACGCTCCTCAAGACAATGCACCCCCTGAAAAAAGACTCGTTCTCGATTGGGTGTATCCTTTATTTTCGTCTAAGAATTTAATTAACTTAGGGGGCTTCTTCCTCCACTTCACTTTAACACTTGTCGGGGGATTGGAATATTTTTTGGTTTAAGGGAGAAGGTAACACTGTATGTGTCCCCTTAAGGTGCATCCTCTCGCTGTGCGTAGACTTGCTCTTTTCGCTGTGTGTAGAAGTGAAGAAGGTGAAGGCGAAGGTGAAGAAGGGTACAGCCGCCCTTATGTGAGAGGGGGTGAGGGCACTCTTCGGATAGTGACCGGTGACTGAGGGTAGTCTGGTCTGTGCTCTCGGTGAAGGTGCGTGAATGGCGAAAGAGGGCTGGAATTTGAGAAGTGCCAGCAGAGGAAGCACCTTAAGGAGACACTTACAGTGTTACCCTCTTCTGGCACTTCTCAATTTCCAGCCTCCTCTTTCGCCATTCACGCACCTTCACCGAGAGCACAGACCAGACTACCGGTCACCGGTCACTATCCGAAGAGTGCCCTCACCCCCTCTCACATAAGGGCGGCTGTACCCTTCTACACTTCACCTTCTTCACTTCTACACACAGCGAAAAGAGCATGTCTACGCACAGCGAGAGGATGCACCTTAAGGAGACACTTACAGTGTTACCCTCTTCTCCCTTAAACCAAAAAAATATTCCAATCCCCGACAAACTTATCCTGAGAAGTCTGTTCAACACTCTTTTCATTGCTGGAAAACTATTTGACATATTTTTCTTATGAAAAGGATCAGGTACGGTTATAGAGGAACGGATTCGAGAAGGAACCTTTGGGTCCTTCCAACAGGGGAACTACTTTATTTCGTCGCCGCCGTCGCCGTTCTTTTCGACCGCGACGAAGAAGCTCAACGTCACTACACAGGCCACACAGAAGATATCCAATGGTATTTTGTTTCTAAAAAACAAGAAAAAATGTTACTTTTTTTTTTTTAGTATGGATCTTCATCCAAGCAGGGAGCTTGTAGCCTCAGGACAAAGAGCTGGAAGGAACAGAAAAACACAAGCCCACATCCGAATATGGAGCACAGAAACTCTTCTTACTCTTTATGTTTTCGGAATGGGAGAGTTCGAAGTCGGAGTTTCTGCTGTTGCATTTTCCCAGTTGGTTCGTATAAATCAATAACAAAAGCTCAGTGAGCAGTGAGTGCATAATAGAAGCCCCTACGTCTTCCCATATTTCGTTACCCTAGATTAGGGTACATTAGTCAAAAAAAAGGAAAAATAATTGTAGTTTTTATCGTTTTTTAGAATAGTAGCTTATAAATATGGAATATTTTAGTTGAATTGCTGGAATAATAAAAAATAAATTAGAATGTGGCAATTTAAATCTAATTAAATTAAATTTACGTGTATTTTAGAGGGTTTTTTTTTTCTTCCAAAAGATAAGAAAACGTATGGTAATTAACTGGAATCTTGCGTGCCGTGTTTGATCCCATATTTATGGACGAGTGTGTGTCTTTTAATTTATTTGACCTCAACTAAAATATGGATTTTGTGATCATTTTTTTTCGCAGAACGGTGGAAGCTACGTTCTTGCAGTGGACGGCGGGAGGGAAAGAATACTCTCGGTCTGGCAATGGCAATGGGGCCATTTATTAGGAAAAGTTGCTGTAAGTTCGTTTATTGCAAGGCCACGCATCATCCAAATGATAATCGCCTTCATTTCTATTCATTATTCAGTATTGAACGTTTCTTTGCAATTAGTGAATTACCATTTTGGGACATGCAAAAATTTATTTTACAGACGCTTCAAGAAGAGCTGACCGGCGCCGCTTTCCATCCCCTCGACGACAATCTTCTGATCACACACGGGAAAGGTTATCTCACTTTTTGGACGCGTCGGAAAGACGGATATTTTGAAAAAACAGACATTATTAAACCAGTAACTATTCTACTAAAAAATTGTATTAAACTTCATGGTTTTTACAGCCTTCGAGAACGCACATCACTTGCCTTCAATTTGAACAAGATGGCGACGTCGTCACAGCGGACGGCGATGGCTTCATCACCATCTATTCCGTCGACAGCGAAGGCGCTTATTTCGTACGAATGGAATTCGAAGCTCACAACAAAGGGATAAGCTCTTTATGATGCTTTCGGAAGGGACGCTTCTTTCCGGTGGTGAAAAAGACAGAAAAATTGTCGCCTGGGATTCGCTGCAAAATTACAAAAAGATCACCGAAACAAAAGTAAAATCAAAGACTTTCGCTTTTTTCTTCATAACTGCAATTCTTTTAGCTTCCAGAATCTGCAGGAGGCGTTAGAAGTATATACCCACAAAGGCCGGGAAGAAATGACGGCAATATTTACGTAGGAACGACCAAAAATAACATTATGGAGGGTTCCCTACAGAGGCGATTCAATCAGGTATCTGTTTGAGTAGAAAAAAATTTTGTCTCAATATTATTTTAGGTCGTTTTTGGCCATGGGAGACAATTGTGGGGATTAGCCGTCCATCCTGATGATGAGATGTTCGCAACTGCGGGCATGACAAAAATATTGCTTTGTGGAAGAAGCATAAATTAGTCTGGATGACGACTGTAAGTTGGTTAAAATAAAATGAAAACATTAATTTTTATTGATTTAGGTCGCCCATGAATGTATTTCGTTAAGTTTTCATCCTTTCGGAGTCGCGCTGGCCGCTGGTTCGACGGAAGGCCATCTAGTCGTTTTAAATACTGAAGCAGGAAACGTAGTTGCCACTGTTCGAGTCTGTGGGTCACCTCTGAACTGCCTCGGTTACAATCCAGGTTAGCTTAAATTTCAGTGTGATAGTGGCGTCCTCTTCTGCTGCATCACCTTGATAAGCAGCAGCGGTTAGCTGATGAATCAATCCATTGTTCTAAAATTTTTTCTGCCTTTCGTTAAATTTTTTTTTTTCAGCCGGAGACATGGTCGCTATTGGTTCACAAAACGGAAGCATCTACTTGTTCAGAGTGAGCCGCGATGGTTATTCATATAAGAAAATCAACAAAATTCGAGGTTCTCAGCCTCTCATGCAGTTAGATTGGAGCACAGACGGAAACTTCATTCAGACCGTAACCGCCGATTATGACCTAACGTTTTGTACGTCTATTTTCTATTCCTTTTAATTAGCACAGGTGTGCCAACACAAGCAAAATTACACACTTGGAAACCTGGATAACCTTCCCTATTTTTCCTTATATACGATTTTCAGCCATATTGTCCTTAAATATTTAAGCGATTGAAATCATTGGAAGTCAAGAATTTACAGCTATAATGTGATGAATATTTTGCAGGGGATGTGAAGACGTTGACTTCGGAAAAGAGTCCAGTCACGATGAAAGACGTCAAGTGGTACACACATAATTCAACAGTCGGATTTTTGGTATCAGGTACGATATAATTTAAAAATAAATATTTTTGCTATTAAAATAACTTTTTAGGGATATGGAATAACCGATATTATCCAATGACGTCAATAATATCTACTGTAAATCGATCGGCGGCACATGATCTTTTGGTTACCGGCGACACTGAAGGATATTTGAGGCTTTTCAGATACCCATGTGCAAGCCCGAAGGCGGAATACAACGAAGAAAAAGTCTACAGCCTCGCCATCGCCGCCGCGCGATTTTTATACAACGACCGAAACGTCGCTACAGTCGGCGGGACCGACGCCTCGTTGATGCTCTGGGAAGTCATAGACGAATGAGTCAAAATCAAATTTCAAATTCAAATTTACCCAGAACGTTAAACGAATTCATACTGCCATTTGAAGAAAAAAAAAATTGTTTTTCCACTTTTCACTAGGATAGATGTCCTAGAGTTTAGAAAAACGCTGTTTTCAGCGAAAAATAAGAGCTTCTATTATAATATATGTTCACCTGTATATTGAATATATTTTTATCACTATGAATAATGTTGGAAATAATATTTTTTTAAAAGAAAATCAAGAGGTAGGCTTTGTTTTCATTAGCAGCTTTTTTAAAAATGTAAATAGGTAACAGAAAGCAATAAGTACATAAAAAAACTTCTAGTTCACTTGGCAAAAAGAGATTATTCATTTTATTAGTCCCTTAAACTAGATTTAAAATGGTAGTTTTATAGGTCAGGACCTCAATCATGTTAAAATAAGTAAATTAGCAAATGTGGGGGAAAAATTAAAATGATGGGCGGAATTTGAACCTTCGATCTCTAATATAACTTGTTAACACTTCCAGTGCTTAATGTCAAGAGAGGTTGTAGGTTCAAAACCCACCGGAGGCCATATTTTTTCTCCCCTCTTCTTTTACAAATCTACAAATAAAATTTTTGATAACTTTTTTCGCCAAGTTTCATTGTTAGTTCAGTAGTTGCTTAAATTTTTTGTTTTATTGCACAAAATTTGAATTTTTATAGTGTTTATTTTTAAATTTTATAAAAATTCACTATAAAAGGTGAGTAAAATAGTTGAATTTTATCCAAAAAAGGGAGCAAAACTAAGAATTTTTTTTATGTTATAGAAAACGCTTTGCCTAATTTTTAACATCCTGTGATGTCACTACCATACCTCATATTAATTGAAACTGTTAAATATTATGTATGTGCTCAATATTTTAATAAAAATTCTATAAATTCACTGCAAAAAGGTTGTTGTTTTTAAGTTGAAGATATGAAAGAGGCCGCTAGAGTGCGCTAAGTGCTTAAAAAATATTAGGCTGCTTCTGGTGCCATCGATGTGTATACTAAACCGGTATATACTGGTATATACACTTTTATATACATGTATACTTGTATATACTGGTTTAGTATATATATACTTCGATCTGGTGCAGGCCGGGGGCTTCAATTTTTTCGAGCAGTGTAGTTTTTGTCCCGTTTAATCCTTAGGAATGAAAGTATATTATGCTAAATGCAATATTATTATGTTTTAAAAGAAAAGTATAAATAAATATAGGTTGGTCTCGTGGAATCCGTTTTCACTCGTAGCCTGAGGGTATTCGAGCTGTGCCATATCCACGCCCTACTCTCTTACGTTCTAGCCCTTCATTAAATCCATTCACAAGACGCCTATCACACATTTTAAAGTAAAATGATCATGAAATAACTGGTACTTGTCGAAGATTCTAGAAGGCCAATGTCGAGGATCGTGAACGAAAAGAAGAGGGAAGTGAGAGGGAATGCACGGGGCCATGATTTACGGAAGTGTTCTTCAATATGCTTCGTGGGAATCCGAGCCTTGTGCATACGTACGTGATAAGCGAAATCACTACGCTGTGATCCAATATTCGATCTTATGACATTCGTTAGATAATCCTCATCTTCAAAAGTAGAATAGGCTCGCCAAACTTTCAATTTTTCGTCTACTCAATGAGTCATCATGATTTTTAATTTTTTTTTTGAGGTTTTTGGACGTTTTTTAGGGTGAGAAAAACGAATCTGAACTCGGTTTTACGATTTAAAAATTTTTTTCCAACATAGGGGGACCCTTTTCTCCGTTTTTTGGGCCGGAAAATTTTTAACTTTCTTAAAGAAGTTATTGTGATACCCTAAACGTCGAGTTTTAAAACGAATATTGATCTTTACCTATCTCAATTTTGTCTGTGGTTCCGGCCGGCCGTCCGTAGCATTTTTTCCGGAACACTTTACGGCCACAGTTTTCAACCGATTTTCACCAATTTTCACCAAATTTCTTTAGGCGGTGAAGAGAATGTAATGAGGGCGATTTTTGAATTTCGAAAATTTGGCGGAGATATGTCTGTTTGAAATTTTAAGAAATTCGCTGCGGCCGAACCGTTGGTTCGATTTTCACCAAATTTTCACCAATTACCCTTATATTTTTTAAGAATTTTTGGGGTAAAAAATTGGCATTTTTTTACATTAATTATCATTTCAGTAGGGAGAAATTCCATACTTCCACGCCTAACGAGAGGGACCTCTCTTGGGCAAAAATCCCATTATTTCTACCTTGATACTTAAAAAATTTTCGAAAAAAAAGAACTTCGAAAATTTTTCGGAAAAAAAAGTTAAAAGCTCAAAAAAAAAAAAAAAAAAAAAACCTAGAAAATTTTAACAAAAACTCAGAAAATTTTTTGAAAAAAAGAAAAAACTTAGAAATTTTCGGGGGGGGGGGGGGGTAACTCGGATTTATCGAAAAAAAACTAAAAAAAAAAACTCGGAAAATGTTTGGAAAAAAAGTTAAAACAAAAACTTTCCCCTCCGTTATACTTCCCCTCCGTTATACTTCCCCTCCGTTATACTTCCCCTTCCTTATACTTCCCCTCTTATACATCCTCTTCCTTATACTTCCCCCTCCGTTATACTTCCTCTCCCATACATTTCCCCTCCGTTATAATTCCCCCTCTTATATACTTCCCCTCCTATATTGTTACTTCTCTTTAAGGAAGTTTTTGTTGGAAGCTCTTCAAACCAGTACTTAATTTTTATAATCGCTCAAAATGTGGGTTTTGACGTTTTTTAGAGTGCGAAATACGAATCTTAAGTCGGTTTTGCGATTTAAGATTGGTTTCCAAAGGAACATTTTAATCGTGAATCGTTTTCTGGTGATCTTTTGGCCAATTTTCCACAAAAGTATGTTTAAAAATCTATGGCCATTTTGAACATTTTAAGTTAGGAACGGTTTCTGAAAGGTATAGCCGTAAACTGACTATTTTTATCTCGTATATGAGCCTGAAATTGAACTTTCGGCCTTTGAGCATGTATTTATAAAATCATAAAATAAGAAATAAACGTACGTATTGGATTATAAGATATGCCTAAGTAAAACATCAAATCAAGTATTTAATTAATGTAAACAGGTTTTTTATTTGACACGCAAATTAATGATTCAATTAAAAATTAAAATTAGGTCAAGCAAATAGAAAACGATTTTATTTATATTTCTATCATATATTAGAAATGGGCACTTTTTGGGTTTTAGGGAGGTCCGTACTCTTTACTAAAGGGGTCAAAAGCTTTCACTAAAAATACACACAAGGGATGACGTCAACCCCCTTTTGAATAAAGAAAAAACTTTCATAATTTATAATTACCTTCTCGAAGAATCAGGCTAATACGTGTTTGCATATCTTTAGATCGTTTTCGCTATCGAAATGACTAAAACTCGTTTTTTCACGCTTAAACTTTTTATTTTCAAGGTTAAATATTGAATTCCCATGCCCTTTTGACTCCCAGATTGAAAATAGAAGGTTGAAAAATTGATTCAAGAATGCGGATTCGATGAACAAAAGCGTTTACGCCTTCGTGAAAATTTGGTCAAGGATTGCGGACGGCTGTCATTAGACATGATGGTACTACGAAGCTCTTGATGGTTTTATAACTTCAAAAGTCGATGCATTTTCTCATAGCATGTACTTTCATCGGTTGTGTCTTGTAGAAAGTAGTTCGTGAAATTGAAATGTCAATGAGAGGATAAAGCGGCGTTGTCTCGGATGTTCCTATCCGACTCTGAAAGCGATCTAATGAGGTGCAAACTATCGGAGAAAGGGTGAAATCTTATCTTGAGTTTTCACGTATTGTTGTGACTTATACCCGTTCTGATCGGATGGAAACTCTATTTTATAAGCTTTCTTTGTCACTTTATACCCGGATTTTGATCTTCGGCCGGAAGACCCTAGCCAATAAACCGAAAATCATCTCTAGTAGACAGGGGTACCAACCTAAAAACACCCAAAAATTCGGTTAAAACGATGTTTCTTCAGCCAATAGACCTGGAGGTTAAATCGTCCCGTGGTAACAACTCATTTTTTTTCATTCTTTTGAAATTTTCAAAAATTGAGTTATTTTTAACTTCCTTAAAGAATTTATTGTGATACCCTCCACGTCGGGTTTTTGGGGAAGGGTCTTCCAGACCCGAATCAATCGAATATTGATCTTTAAATCTCGACTTTGTCTGTGGTTCCGGCCGGCCGTAGAATTTTTTTCCGGAACACTTTACGGCCACAGTTTTCATCCGATTTTCACCAAATTTTCACTCAAATTTCTTTAGCCGGTGAAGAAGAATGTAACGAGGGAGATTTTGGAATTTCGAAAAATGGCGGAGATATGATTGTTTGAAATTTTAAAAAATTCGCTGCGGCCGAACCGTTAATCCGATTTTCACCAAATTTTCACCAATTACTCCTTATATTTTTAAGAATTTTTGGTGTAAAAAGTTGCCACTTTTTAATTATTATTTTGTTTTTTAGTAGGGAAAAATTTCGTACTTCTACCCATTAACATAGGCACATCCGTAGGCCAAAGAGCCCATTATTTCTACCTTGACACTTAAAAAATTTCGAAAAAGAACTTAAAAAAATTTCAAAAAAAAAAAAGCGCAAATTTAAATAAGAAAACCCAGAAAATTAAAAAAAAAAACTCGAAAATTTTTTGAAAAAAAAAAACAACTCGGAAAATCAAAAATAAACGGGGAAAATTTTTCCAAAAGAAAATTTCTTGAAAAACCATACAAAATTTTTCAAAAAAAAAAACTTCCCCCTCCCTTATACTTCCCATTCCTGATACTTCCCCTCCTTTATACTTCCCCCTCCTTTATACTTCCCATCCCATATACTCCCCCCTCCGTTGTAGGTCCCATCCATTATACTTCTCCCTTCTATATCGTTACTTCTCTTTAAGGAAGTTTTCGTTGGAAGCTCTTCAAACAACTACTTCTAGGTAGTTTTAGCGTGGGCTGTTGGTCCAATAATTTATTTAAAAAAAAAAAAAAAAACAAACAAACAATTTTTTAGCGTTTCGGTGCAGCCCCTGAGTGGCCGTCGAAGTCAGATACAGACCGGCTCATTTGTTATCCCTTCTCAAGACTACTTATGAATCCTTAAGTGGCTCAAAAATATTGAAGTGTTCTTAAAAGTAAAAGTAGAAAAAAAATTACATCATTATTGAAGGATCCCAATAATATTGTGTTTATAAAATAAACGACTTCAAGAACGTCTTGAAAAATGTTGACTCGTCAAAAGATAAAATAAGGAAACGTGGCTATTCAGTTTAGTCCTATCCCTTCAGAAGGAACCATGGAGAAATCTAGTGAAGGAAATTTAGATATTGGTTTTGTTTTTACCAGACTTTTGACGTTAATATGGATTCTACGGTGTTACACATAATGACAAATTCGGAAGGTTCGAATCTCCAAGTTGTTTCTTTAATCTACTCTTTAGTTTTGATGTTCATCATCGAAATTCCAAATTTATACTGGACTCGGAAAGGTATGAAGACGATCATTATATTTAGAGAACGTTTTGTTCTTCCTCATAGAAACGACGAAAAGCCAAGGAAGAATATATCGTTGGCTATGTACAGACTGGACGTAAACAGAGCAGCTTGGTATATTAAACGTCGCATGGGAGCCCAAAACGCACATTGGGCTAAGAAGCTGTCAACTGTCGAATTCTTAAGATGCTTCATCCCCATTTGCATACTCCTCAATGAAAGAATTATCTGCCACTTCACATCGATTTATGGACTATGCCCAGTCTTAGACGAAAACGAAGATATAATCAGGCTTCTGCATTGGATCATCGGTGCTTACGATTTTGACTTGATGGTACTTCTGAAAGATCGTATACAATTTTATAGTGAATTCGAAGAAATCGACGATCCCAAGTGGTTATCATCACTTTCGTACAGCGATTGGCGTTATATTCATTACCTCTACGCGTTATGCGATAAGGAGATGTACAAAAACATTTTGGAAGACCTTCAACAATCGGATTTCAGTGATCTGTCCGATTTGAACACGTATCTATCAAGGAGCAACTTCTTAAATGGATTTCTTCATGAAGAGACCTCGGGAGTTTCTCCAGTTTAAGATTTTGAAGTGTTAACCTCTTATTTTTATAACAAAGAAATTAAAAAGATAAAATGCTGATTGCTTTTTTGATACCACAGTGAAATTTGTTTAAAAGGACCTTCAGATGGGACCAAAATCGTAGCATGTTTAAGACGACTGCGATTGGTCGTTTTGGGTTAAATTGTGTATAGGAAACAGGAAAAGTAGCCTCAATTAGATTTAAAAGCTTCAATTAAGCAAATTGAAAGCGGTAGCTGTATTAAATTAGACCAATTCTCTCGCTAATGGTACCGATGATCGAAATTCGCTTTGGCACAAATGAACTTGTAAACATTCCCAGATTTGATTGAGGGGGGAAGTTCAATAGGCGGAAATCGTCGAGACAACCGGATTTATAAGCGAATTAAAAAAAAGATGGAAAAACTCGACTAATTTATACGGAGGGAGCTGTCCGATGTCCCACAATTTGATATGGAGGTCACCATAGCGACTCGATTATTTTTTTTTCTCAATTAGATTTTTATCGGGTTTTGAGGAGTGAAATATAGATGAAAAGGAATCGGGGACGATTCGGCACATTCCGATACGGAACTCTGATTGGTTTTGTTTATTTTTAGAAACCTTTTTTTTTTTTTGGTTTTTGTTTATGTGTACTTCTTGATGATGAAGAGATTTTCAGTGTAGATTTTTAACTTGACTTCAACTTTTTTTTCTGTCTGCAAAAAAGGCCTCTTAACTGGATTAAGAGGATGAAAAGTACTAGTTTGAAGAGCTTCCAACGAAAAGTTCCTTAAGAGAAGTAAAAATATAGGAGGGGGAAGTATATAGCAGGGGGAGTATAAGGGGGGAGTATAATGGAGGGGAAGTATAAGGAGGGGAAGTATAAAGGGGGAAGTAAAGGAGGGAAATATAAGGGAGGGGAAGTATGACGGAGGGGGAAGTTTTTTTTCCAAAAAATTTCTAATTTTTTTAAATATAATTTTTCGTGTTTTTTTAATTTTCCGTGTTTTTTTTTTAAATAATTTTTTTCGAAAAATGTTCCAAGGTTTTTTTTTTCAAAAATTTTACGAGTTTTTTTTTCAAAAATTTTTCTAGTATCAAAACGTTTTTTTCCGTTATCTTTTTTAAATTTGCGCTATTTTTTTCGAAAAATTTTATAAGTTCTTTGTTTTTGAAAATGTTTTTAAGTATTAAGGCAGAAATAATGGGATTTTTGCCCAAGAGAGGTCCCTCTCGTAAGGCGTGTAAGTACGAAATTTCTCCCTACTAAAATGACAATTAATACTAAAATGATAATTTTTTTAAGACCAAAAATTCTTAAAAAATATAAGGAGTAATTGGTGAAAATTTGGTGAAAACCGGACCAACAGTTCGGCCGCAGCGAATTTTTTAAAATTTCACATAGACATATCTCCGCCATTTTTTCGAAATTCTAAAATCGCCCTCGTTACATTCTTCTTCACCGCCTAAAGAAAATTTGGTGAAAATCGGTTGAAAACTGTGGCCGTAAAGCGTTCCGGAAAAAAATTCTACGGACGGCCGGCCGGAACCACAGACACGTTGAGATCGGTAAAGATTTGACCCTCCGGGACTGGAAGACCCTGCCCCAAAAACCCGACGTGGAGGGTATCACAATAACTTCTTTAAGGAAGTAAAAAATTTATTAATCTCGAAAACCGGGAGGTGGCAGTGAATTCCTTCAAAAGATTCAGAAACCTCTACTAAGGATGTTTTTGGGCCTAAGGCGGAGAAAATTTACAAAAAAAACGGTCAAAAAGATATTCCTAGACTTTAAAAATCCCTAGTTAAAGGGTTTTCCTTGGCCCTTTAAGAGCGGACCCCCCCCCCCCCCCCAGATTAGGAAAACGCTGTTTTTTAAGGTTCTTGTTGGTCCCCTCTTGTCTTTAAATTTGGGCTGGGCATGCTAGGTACGACAACCATTGAACCGAAATCATTGTTACCTTTTCAGAAAAAGGTCGAAGAAAAAAAAAGTGTTAATTTAACCAAACAAAAATAAAGGAAACGTTTGTAGGTTGCCGATCTTTTTAAAAATGCACTTTTTTCACCTTAAAATTACGAGCCATCGGAGCGGAAAAACGTTCTATGAAAACTACTGACACGGTTTTAGACCAGAATAGATGGGTGAAAAATTCAACCACAGGATATTTTTACGAAAACGCTTTTAGAAAACGGCCTCGAGAATTTTTATTGTTTTTGGAGGGGTCAGTATAAAAGGACGAGTCAACGTTCTCATGTGGCGTTCACCCCGCGGGGACATCATTGTCCTCGACCATGGGACAATACATACTCAGAATCTCGATTTCCCCGAATCAAAAATCCACCGTTAGTCCCATCAACTTCCTCCTTTTATTAATTGCTCTTCAATAAAATTTCCTTCTGTAAATATTAAAATGAGAAAAAGAAGTTAGTTTTTGGGTGCGGAAATCTTTGCAATCCAATTTTTTTACGTTTGTTTAGGTTAAACTCAAGGTTCGGGCCAATTAAAGCACAAACGAACTAAAAAGAATTATGTTTGCCCTAATTATGCCACCATTGATCCGTGCAGTTACCGCTTATCCACTTTTTTCTCTTTTCTTTTTGGCACCTTTTTTTGGCCAAAAAGCGAAATGTTTTTCCTGACAAAGAAATATAAATAAAAATCCACTGACTATAAACTTTTTAAGTTAGTAATCTGGATAATAAGAAGTCAATTATAATCGCGAGTGTCTCGATCCGGAGGTTGGAACAGGTTTTACGGTTTGAACGCGTCAGAAATAAGGGATTGTTTATCTTGTTGATTTATTGTCGACTGACATGGAACACCTGACAGCGTCCCTAGTGAGATAATTCCGTATAAACACCCAAGGTGAGGGTACCGTTTTTCAAGAAGAGTCTATTTGCGAACGGTTTCTATTCTACCTTCTTACCTATTCACCTAAAAACAAGTGCCTTCGCGTCGATTGTTTCTTAGAAACAAAAAATGAAAATTCTAAAAACGAAGTAAAAACATCACCTAAAAACACCGAAGTTCTGTGACCATCGACCGTCAACTACTGACATCCAGAAAGCCCCATTTTCAAAAATCTTCGAGGGAAAAACTTCCTTTTGAGAAAGTTAAAATTCATTGCTTTGGAGAGCTCAACACTAGTTCTCCCAAACCCGTGGCAAAATATGTGAGAAAACCAATTAATCCGACATAATTTTATTAGAGGTGAAAAAAAAATGCCTAGAAAGTTCTATTTATTTTATGTTATAGCCATAATTTAATATTTATGTTTAGGGTGTCAGAAACAGTTAGAGGCGAAAACCAGTCTTTTATGGATATTTTATAAAATCTATGTTACCACCTCGATAATTAATATTCACTATTTTTTGATTAATTATGATTTTCCGAGTTTAATGAACCGAAAATGCCTTTTTAAGTCGCGTTTTGAACCTTAAGGAAGCTAAGCGGAACTAAGTCCCTCCAAGACGCTCTACTTAACGGTGGAATGCGATCGGACCGGATAAATACCCCCAGACGATCTCCACCCGTCATTCGCAATATTCGTGTTCATTATAAAGTAAATGACTTTAATTTACAATTGGTAATTTTATGGGGACTATTTTATAGATAATAATTGATCAGGATGCTCTGAGATTCGTGAAAAACAATTTTCTTTCAAATGCAACTTTAGATACCAACAATTTTTCCTGCCTCATTCTGCCCAGGAGTGGTGAAAATTTCCCAGTATTTAAAGTTGCAAAAAAAGCTTTTTCTTCAAAAGCTACCTATTAACTTCCTTAAAGAAGTTATTGTGATACCCTCCACGTCGGGTTTTTGGGGAAGGGTCTTTCAGACCCCGGAGGGTCAAATCGAATATTGATCTTTACCGATCTCAACTTTGTCTGTGGTTCCGGCCGGCCGTCCGTAGCATTTTTCCGGAACACTTTACGGCCACAGTTTTCATCCGATTTTCACCAAATTTTCACACAAATTTCTTTAGGCGGTGAAGAAGCGATTTTTGAATTTGAAAAAATGGCGGAGATATGCACGTTGAAATTTTAAAAACTGCGATGCGGCCGAACGTTCGTCTGATTTTCACCAAATTTTCACCAAAGACTCCGTCTATTTTTAACTAATTTTTGTAAAAAAATTGTCACTCGTTAATTATTACTTTTTGTTAGTAGGGAGAAATTTTATACTTTATTAGAGAGGCACATCCCTGGCCGAAGATCCCTTTATTTCTACCTTGACACTTGAAAAATTTTCGAAAAAAAAGAACTTATAAAATTTTCCAGAAAAAAAGCGCAAATTTAAAAAACATAACCCGAAAAATTTTTCAAAATTAAAAAAGTTGGAAAATTTTTCGAAAAATACCAAAAAAACTTCCCCCCCTCCCCAGTTATACTTCCCCTCCGTTATACTTCCCCTCCATTGTACTTCCCCTCCATTATACTTCCCCTCTTATATTTTTACTTCTCTTTAAGGAAGTTTTCGTTGGAAGCTCTTCAACCAGTACTTTTTCTCTCATTTGGGGTCTTCCGTATTTTTTCAGCCGATCAGGCAATCATTCACCAAAAACCGAAATTTCTCAACTTCCTTTAACATTTTTTATTTTGACCTCACTTGAAATCTGCGTTACATTGTAAATCATAATTCCCCTTTAGAAACCGTTTTTAACTCAAAATGGCGAAATCTAACCCAGTGTGGCAATTTGTTTTTTGAAAGACTATACATAAATAAGCGAAGAAGAAATATTAACAACTCGAAAGCTGTAAATGGACACCTTAAATTTGTAGTCGGATTTAAACTGGCAGAAATGCAGTTTCGCTCTGGGAGGGACATCGATCAAACCGCTTCCTTTTTTAAAGTCATAACAGCCTAAAACTCAAGACCATATTTTTCAAAAAACATTTGGCCTTAATCTCTAGTATAATTCTTTCGGAATGACGCATTTAAAAATAAAAAAATCGAGTAATTTATGAATATTTTATCATTCTATAAAAAATAAAATCAAGATTAATTGTCTTTAAACGTTCATATAATTTATTTTTGTTATATAAATGATATAATTACAACACCTAAATTTTATAAAAGAGCCCTTATTTCTGTTTTGTTTGGATTTTCTGCAGAAAGAGAAATTTCCTTAACTTTCGACTACGGATTTTAAAAAATGATCAATGGCAGAAATTGCTTTTTCATATCTAATAAGAATAATTATCTTTTGCATTCGAGCATTTCCAAGAAATAGCATTCTCACTTTTATTCACACTTCAGGAATCAAAAGTCACGCGAAGTTTATTTTTTCTCTCATTTATAATTTCTTTTAAGATTCCACGAGTTTTAAGGATAAAGAGAGAAAAAAAATTCTCATAATTTATTACTTTTATGAGAGAGCTTTGAGGTTTAAAAAAAATGAGAGTGACAAGTTAAAAAGGAGTTTTAGTCCACGTTTTCTTCTAATATCTAACATTAGCGAGTAAAGGAGGTCTTTTGATAGTTTTTTAACGATTAACGCCTTTCATCAAAGCGTCAAAACTTCCGTAATGACGATTGAAAAATGATTTTTAGCTGAAATAATGTTGGAACCTAAATTCTTGATTTATGGATCCTTGAAATTTTGAAAAGCTACTCAAACGTGAATTTTCGACATTTTTAAGAAGATAAAATATAATAAACGGAATTTTTGTGTTGTTTCCACGGTGGCCCGAGTCGTAAAAAAAAACGTTCGGGTGACATTTTGCCCCTACGGGACGAAGAGTCTGGGAACCGGAAGGCCGCATTTTGTGAAAGTTATTTAAGATACTTTTCGAGGTCGACCCAATTCCGTCTGTCTCACCTGTTAAAAGGAAGGAAAAAAAGGACCATACTGGAAGTTCTCGACTTTTCTTTTTTTGTATTTTTTTTTATCTGGAACTGTTGCGTAAAGCGAATTGGATCGGATTGTTTTCTTATTATTTCACAGCTCAGACGAAATTGGCTTCACGATCGTACTTTTTCTTAAAGAAATAGTCACGTTTCATCGTAAAATTAGCGCCTTGAAAAACACCAATTTTTTTGCGAAACCTCTTTAAAATCAAAAGTAATACGACTTCCTGGATAAAATTATTTCTAGAGCTGACCCAGATGGGACTTCCTCAATTTCAATACTTCTACGAATTAAAATGAGAAATTGGTTTATTTATGTTTTTCATCTCATCTCTCCCATTCTTTCCCGCACCGTTTCACAAAATTTTTGGGGTTTTTCAAAAAAACACTTTTTTAATAATTTTCTACCCCTTTTCCTTTTTAACTTCCTTAAAAAGTTATTGATACCCTCCAAATCGGGTTTTTGGGGAGGGTCTTCCAGACCCCGGAGGGTCAAATCGAATATTGATCTTTACCGATCTCAACTTGTCTGTGGTTCCGGCCGGCCGTCCAGCATTTTTTTTCGGAACTTTACGGCCACATTTTCAACCGATTTTAAATGGCGGAGATATGGCTGTTTGAAATTTTAAAAAATTCGCTGCGGCCGAACCGTTGATTGGTCCGATTTTCACCAATTACTCCTTATATTTTTAAAATATTTTGTGTAAAAAATTGCACTTTTTAATTATTTTTTTTTAGTAGGGAGAAATTTCATACTTCTACCCATTACGAGAGGCACATCCGTAGGCCAAGAGCCCATTATTTCTACCTGACACTTAAAAATTTTTCGAAAAAAAGAACTCCTCCCATATACTTCCCCTCCTGTATACTTCCCCTTCCTTATACTTCCCCTCCCTTATACTTCCTCCTCCTTTATACTTTCCCTCCTTCGTTATACTTTCGTTCCCTTATACTTCCCCCTCTGTTTACTTCCCCTCATATACTTCCCCCCCTCCGTTATACTTCCCCTCCTATTGTTACTTCTCTTTAAGGAAGTTTCGTTGGAAGCTCTTCAAACCAGTACTTTCTTGTGCGGGGGCGCTGGTTGAACGCACCATTTCATTTTTTATTTTCCCATTTTTTCTAAATAAGTCACCATAAATCAATTCTTGTTTGAAATTACCGTTGAATTCCGGTTTTAAGTGAGATCACGCGAAACTTTACTATTCAATTAAAACAAGCTTTCTTTTTATAAAACATTCATGTTTTTAAAACATCATTTATTTGTATCACTGTCCAAATGAATACATAATGTATGTAATTTAAAAGAAACTGGTATATAAAACGTTTTTATACAACACGTTTCGTTTTGTGGTTAGATCTGGTTTTCTGCCGGTAATGTCTTTTTAAATCTTTCTTTTTTACTTCTGGAAGCTTTCACTGTTTATGTAAAATCGCACGTTGAAATTGTGATTTAAGGAAGAAAATTTAAATGAAAGTTTTAATATTGTTTGATTGTCGAACAAGTGTTTTATAGGCGGAAGAAGGGTAAACATGGTATTAGGAGTAGGATTGTCGTGCACGAGTGCTTTTCGTTTTGAGGCTCCTTGTTGGGACGTGAAGAACTTGGCGACCGTTTAACTCGGATCCCTGTGGTCGTTTTCCCCATTTTTTACGCCTAAACTGAGGCTGACTCGACGAAACCTATGACTGCATTTGATGAAAATGGGACCAAAATTGATGTTTTTGAAAAGGCAAGCTGGAGCTAAAGAAATAAAACTAGGGGGAAGTATAACGGAGTGGGAAGTATATGGAGGGGAAGTATAACGGAGGGGAAGTATATGGGGGGAAGTATAACGGAGGGGAAGTATAACGGTGGGAAGTATATGGGAGGGAAGTAACGGAGGGGAAGTATAAGTGAGGGAAGTATATGGAGGGGAAGTTTAACTCTCAGCGCGGCAAGCCCAACTGGCAAATCTCACCTGGGGCGGGAAAAAATTTTCCGAGTTTTGTTTTTTCCCAAAAATTTTTCGAGTTTTTTTTTTTCGAAAAATTTTCCGTTTTTTTTTTTAAAAAATTTTAAAAGTGTTTTTTTCGAAAAAATTTCAAAGCTTTTTTTGGTCAAAATTTTCCGGTTTTTTTTTCCAAGTTCTTTTTTTCGAAATTTTTAAGTGTCAAGGTAGAAATAATGGGATTTTGGCCTAGGGATGTGCCTCTCGTAATGGGTAGAAGTACGAAATTTCTCCCTACTAAAAAACAAAATACAATAATAATAAAAAGTGGCAATTTTTTTACACCAAAAATTCTTAAAAAATATAAGGTAATTGGTGAAAATTTGGTGAAAATCGGACCAAGGTTCGGCCGCAGCGAATTTTTTAAAATTCAAACAAATCTCCGCCATTTTTTGAAATTCAAAAATCGCGTTAGTTTCTTGTTCATTTTAAAGAAATTTGGTGAAAAGGTGAACTGTCGCCGTAAATGTTCCGGAAAAAAATGCTACGGACGGCCGGCCGGCACACAGACAAAGATGAGATCGGAAATCATATTCGAATTGACCCTCCGGGGTCTGGAAGACCCTTCCCCAAAAACCCGACGTGGAGGGTATCACAATAAGGAAGTTAAAAACTGCTATCCATATATTGTAGGTCATTTTACCCTAGTTCAATATCCCCAGGTTAAAAAGAATAAAAATAACTTGAGTTCCACAGACAGCCGAGTTTTTATGGTTATTGAAGAAACTCCATTTAACCGACTAATATGCACCGGTTATTACGGCCGAAATAAATAATAGAGGATCGGTGACCCGGAAAGTTTTTCGCATTTCGTAAGTCGTACGTCGGAAAGGTTGCTCCCGAGGCGGAATCAAAAGAGAAATTTGACCCCGAAGAAACTTGAACGCATCAAACATCGATCCCCGCTCTTCAGATCGATAACCTGAAACCCTCAAACGCCCACAAGCCTCAATACTACTTTTCTTCCCCTCCTCAATTTGTCATTCGGCATATTTTTAGTTTCAGACAAAGTTTCCAACTTGAGAATATTTGGGTGGCAATATTGCTGAAGCCCACAAGGCCCCCCTCCCTCATCGCATCATTATAGGCCTATTCTACTTCTTAATTTCGTGATTTACTATAAAATTTGACCTTCAAATCTAGAACATGCTTGATACAAAAAAAACCCAATAAATGGGGGAGAAAAAATTATAAAAGGTTAAATACACCGGAGGATTTAGGCCAGTCAGGTGTTGATCGTGCTTCGGTGAAATCGCTAATTATAAAATTCCCCCTTTTTGCTTCCCATTTATTCGACGCTAAAAAAAAAAAGATTGAAACTGAGATGGGATGAAAAAGGGAAGATTCGTGATCTCCATCACGCCAGTCAGAGAGGCAAAGAAAATGGCTATTACTAATTAAGTTAAACCGGCGTGAAAATACTACTTGTCCGCTTGTTTACTCATTGCGTAACCCCGCAATTATTCTCTCGACTTCTCCGTTAATTACACCCCAAACGAACTGTTAAATCTCAAAACATTCCTAGATTTTAAAGAAAGCATATTACCATATTTTAATCTTTATTAATCATACTAGGTTTCCGTTAGTCTAGCCGAAATTCCAGATAGACCTGTTTCCGACAGAATTAGGGAACTGCTAAGCATAGAAATAATATCTTATTAGAAATGTTAAGACGCCCATAAATTATACATCGAAGATTGTCTGTCAACATTCAGATCTTTAAAATTTTTTAAATTTTTTCCGGCCATATAAATCATGAAAAATTCTTATAGCAAACTTTCGCTTGATATTTTGGTTATCTGACAATTATAGAAAGTAAAAGACGGCCCAATATCCGGCGTTTCAAAGGAAGTTCTGTAGTTAAGATTGTAAGATTGAAGGAAATGGAGAAAAAGTTTAAAAAGACACTTTTAGATTGAAGGATGGATTTGTTGAGGCTTTTAAAGGAGCCTACGTTGCCTTTGGCCTGTCCTAACTTTAAGATGACCTGTCCTCAATTTTGAGGATTTTCGGTTTCCACTTTTTTGATATCTTTTTAATCATTTAGCCAGATTTATGGACCGTAGGATCAATTCGAATATTGATCTTTACCGATCTAACTTTGTCTGTGGTGCCGGCCGGCCGTCGGTCGTCCGTCCATAGCATTTTTTTCCGGAACACTCCGGAACACTTTACGGCCACAGTTTGCATACTTTTCACCAAATTTTCACACAAATTCTTTAGCCGGTGAGAAGAACTAGGGCGATTTTTGAATTTCGAAATGGCGGAGATATGTCTGTTTGAAATTTTAAAAAATTCTGCGGCCGAACGAACCGTTGCCGTTGGTCCGATTTTACCAATTTTCACCAATTACTCCTTATATTTTGATGAATTTTTGGTGTAAAAAAATTGCCACTTTTTTATTTATTTTTTTAGTAGCGAGAAATTCATACTTCTACCCATTACGAGAGGCACATCCCTAGGCCAAAGAGCCCATTATTTCAACCTTGAAACTTAAAAAAAATTCGAAAGAAAGAAAATTTTTCGGAAAAAAAGAAAACTCGGAAATTAAAAACTCGGAAAATTTTTCAAAAAAACAAAAAATTAAAATTTCTTGAAAAATCTTAGAAATTTTTTAGATAGAACAAACTTGGAAAATTTTTCGAAAAAAAAAACGTTCCCCTCCCTTATACTTCCCCTCCCTTATACTTAGACCTCCTTATACTTTCCCTCCCTTCGTTATACTTCGTTCAATTATACTTCCCCCTCCGTATACTTCCCCTCCTATATACTTCCCTCCCTTATACTTCCCCTCCCTTACTTCCCCTCCCTTTATACTTCCCCTCCTATATTGTTACTCTCTTAAGGAAGTTTTCGTTGGAAGCTCTTCAAACAAGTACTTTCTCAACTTTTTGGTCTAAAAAACAACCATTCCAACGAGTTTTTGGCCGTTATACTTATTGGTCTTCCTCTTTATTTACTTCACAGGCGTTTTTGAAGCATTCAAATTTTTTTATGGAACATTTTTTTTTCCTTTTTTCAATTCGAAGGTTTTAAGGTTTTTAACGGCTCCGATTCTAGGAGAGAAGAAAAAAAAAATAACGGAGAGAGTCCTAAGTACGTGTCATCTCGAAACACGTAGATCGTTCAATAACGGACGAAATTTCCGTCTGCACAATGAATCTTTTCCGAACAAAGTCCACGTATACTGAACCGTAGCTCACCATATATTGGGAGAAAATAATTTTTTTCTCGGCAACATTTTTCCTCGTTTGAACATACAAGAGGAAAGGCGGTAACGATCTTAGAAAAGCTAGAATTGGAAGTATAAGAATTCATCCAGGCAAAAAAAAGGATTGTTTTTAAACCCTTTGTTTCAATTTCACACCAAAACCATTCACCTTTTTTTATTTGTCAATCGGTTATGAATTATGGGTGTTAACATAAAAAGCTGTCGGAAATGACTTTTACTCTAGGCCTTAAAACGGAAACAAAAGATCGCGCCTACCTCTTCGAACATAAAGAAAGTGTTATACAATTTTTTTGACCATTCACAAATCTAAAGTAATGATGAATTTCGATTTTTATTTACGTACGTTTAAATGTTTGAAAGGGTTTCGTATCAATTAATCGTTGTCGGACAGAGGTGTCGTGAGGGAAATAGCCTGAATCGTGGGCCGGGAACCTTCTTTTTTTATCCTATCGACTTCTAATCGCTTGTACGCCTTTCCAAACAACTACCTGCTGCTCAAAACCCATTTTCTATCACGGAAACCATGTTTTGCTTCAAATCCTCATGTTTAAGGGGAAAAAATATTGAAGTAAATTAAGAAGAGGGAAAGAGTAAAAAAAGTTGGGCTCTCAGTGGGATTGGAACCTGCGACCTTTGGTTTACCAGCCGGATCAAAGGGCGGCTGTCACCTCGGTCTCCACAACTCAGTTGGTGGAGTGTTGGACTGGTAACCTAAAGGAAATCGGTTCAAATCCCATTGGGGTATTAACTTTTCACCAAATTTTCATCAATTACTGCTTATATTTTTAAAAGAATTTTTGGTGTAAAAAAATTGCCACTTTTTAATTATCATTTTTTTAGTAGGGAAAATTTTTATACTTCTACCCATTACGAGAGGCACGTAGGCCAAAGAGCCCATTATTTCTACCTTGGCACTTAAAAAAATTTCGAAGAAGAACTTAAAAAATTTTTCAAAAAAATAAATAAAATAAGAAAACCCGGAAAATTTTTCGAAAAAAAAACTTCGAAAATTTTTCGAAAAAATAATTTTTCTCTTTCTTATTTACTCAATTCAATATTTAAAATTAAAGCAGTTAGCCCTGACCAATAAAAATAAAATATTATGTTATAAAATTTATTTAGAAAATATTTTGTGGGGGTTTTATATTTTTTTATTGTCCTCAGGGGTCTCATTTATCCCGTCTTTTTGTTCACAGATTCTCAGCTATTCGATCCGTGAAGACGAGTCCCGACGTTCATTACCCGCCATTGGATACGGAACGTCCGGACAATACTTTTCAAGGAATGAACAAACCTTAATTAAAGGTTCCACGAAAGTTTCGGATCCCCGCTCAGAAAAAATTCTCTCATGCGACCTTTTTTTGTGTATCGTCTAGAAAAATCTCAAATCCCAATTTAAAAAAAGAATTATGTAGATGGGAAAATGCGCAATAGTTTGCGTAATGCGAAAGAAGAAGTTCGTTCCCAAAGTTAAAAGAAGCATAGGTCACACGTATTTTAACTTTTGCGAAACTGTTATTCTAAAATCGATTAACAAGAAATCTTTTTATAAAATTTTTTTCTTTTGTTATTTATAGCTTTAGAAGTTGTGGTTTTACAAAATGAAGTCCGCACGGCCGGAGGCCTAAACCTTCCTATTTAGTCAAATGGTCCACCGACTTTCTCCAGACGAAAAAAGTAGAAAAAAAAATCCTTATCAATGGTGAACACCCCCAAAAGTAGAAATGCTTTGTAATTTTACCTGTTAAGCTAACTTTTATAATAATTTCGGAAGAAGTTTTTTTGGGGAGAAATCACGGGAGGTATTCGAGTCTGAGATGGCTGCACCTGACGTGGCATTCTAGTACTCTAGCTTCATAGATGTTGGTCCATTCAACAATAAAAAAACCAATGATGGGGGAAAAATTTATAGTCTAAAAATGCCAATTTAGGGCTTTCAATGCAAAAAATTGATGATGCAGCTGTTTAACTAGATTATTTTGTTTCATATAACTGGCTGTATAGATGGCCGGCACCACAGCACCAAATTTCCTCTAAGAGGTCTAGCAATCTCTCCCAAAAACTAGAAGGAGAGTAATACAATAACGTTGATTTAACTCCATAAAGAAGTTATTGTGATACCCTCCACGTCAGATTTTTGGGGAAGGGTCTCCCAGACCCCAATAAAAAAAAATATCGGAAAATTTTTCAAAAAAAGAAAACTTGGAAAATTTTTCGGAAAAAAATTTCCCCTTCCTTATAATACTTCCGCTCCCTTATACTGCCCCCTCTTTTATACTTTCGTTCCTTATGCTTCCCCCTTTGTTAAACTTCCCCTCCCAAATATAGGTGTACAAAATGAAACTCGGCTAAAATCTACAAAATTCAAATTTACCCTGTGGCTGAGTTTCATTTGTACACCTAATAAAAAAATTGTAGGAAATTTTTTCTATAAAGTTCTTATTTTTTTCTAGGATGCACCATTTTCAGAATATAATTTTTTTGAAATAAATTTATCTTGAAAACAGTGCGTCCTAGAGAAAAAATGAATAGAATAAAAATTAAGAGAATTGAATTTCCAACTGATTTTATTTAGTGCATTTTTTCAATATCTGTAACGGTTTACGATTTACAAGCCTTTAAAAATTAACCTTCTTAATGGTTATACTTCAATAACCTTCTTACGCGGAGAAGGTCAACTTTTGATGGACTTTAACGCCTAAAATGTTCAAAATTTAGAAAAATGAACTACTAGGTGTACAAAATGAAACTCGGCTAAAATCTACAAATTCAAATTTACCCTGTGGCTGAGTTTCATTTTGTACACTAATACTTCCCCCTCCGTTGTACGTCCCCTCCGTTATACTTCCCCTCCAATATTGTTATTCTCTTTAAGGAAGTTTTCGTTGGAAGCTCTTCAAACCAGTACTTTTTTATTGTTTTCGTCTTCTTTGAGAAAGTTCCCTCGGGTCCAGCTCTATACCAGTACAGGCAAATATTTTGACCTAAAAAAAAATTCGTAGGAAAAGTACTTTGTCTTCTTGTCTATTAAAACAAAAATCCGTTTTAGGAACCGAAAAAAAGAACGTTTCTCATCAAAATAATTAATGGGTGGACACCAAATAGGCAGAAGAAGCTGTTAAGTCGAATCAATTACCGTTCGAAGCAATTTAATCATGAGAAAAGGGATGTGTTGGAGAGAAAAGACAATGGTCGTTTAGTCGGTAGGTCGTTGAATAATGAAGCCTAGAAACGCCGGAGCGGCGCGGCCTCGCCGTTTTCTTCATTCCATTCAATTCTAAAATTACCATCGAGCATTTTACCTTGCTCCGATGCCTCCTGTCCGTCTTTTAAGTTATAACCCGTTCCCAACCACCACTTCTTTGTCAAGTACTGTTTCTATGACGGTCTATTGACTTTGATTTTTATAGCCCCGTTGAAACTTTCTGCGATATTTTGAGAATTATGGCTTCTGTGTTTCTTTAATTTTTTGTACGAAATACAGGTTTCTAATCGTGGGATTAATGTCTGTAGTAAAAGAGCCAATCTTGACCTTTCACTATAACTGTCTGCCCCTTAAAGCCGGAAATTCTTCTACTCATTCAGAAACATCTTTACCTAATTTCATATGCAAACATTCGTTTTTTTCCAAATTTTACACGAAATGATGATTTAATGATTTGCCACTTACAACGCAGGGAATACCCTCGATTTGAGAGGTGACCCACTTGTAACAAGTGGTCTTCAGCTCTCAAGGGATGTGCACATAAGGGGGCTTCGCCATGATGCCATTGGAGCTTCGCTGTAGTGTAACCTGAGATTTGAGCCCTCCGGACCCCCTAGGCGTTATAGACTTTGAACACAGGCCCACAAAATTGAGAGTTTTTTTGTCCACTATTTAGTAAGATAGGCGGAAAACGAGAGTTAAGATGGTCAAAAAATCATATTTGCTTAGAAAATTATTGATTTTGTAGCCAATTTTGGTGTCAAGAGGGGAAAAAAAAAAGAAGTAATGACTAGTTTGGAAACACGTCCGAAGTTATCCCGCGAAACAGGTTGTGGAGAATGAATAATAAAAGAGATTTTGCCTTTTCAACGATAGGTTTTAAAGGCTTTAAAAAGAGACGCGGGGTTGTCGGGCGATATCCGACAGTGGGTAACTGGCTCTTGACCCAAATCTCGGCGCTGGAGAGAAGAGTGCCGGGGCTTTCGCCCGACGAGGCGGCTTCCGCATTCCATCCGCAGGTTCCACCCTCCCGGGGTCTCGGTCGTCTTCGCCGAAACCGCTTTTACTTCCCTTTCGTCTATCGGGCCGGAAAGAAAGAACTTCAATCTTTAAATCAATAACCTTCACCCGAGTTACTTTCATCAATTTGTATGCTGGGCGTGGATGGTCTTCTGCGGTGGGTTTCTTGAGAGATAGCTACCTTGAAAAATTCCGGAAAAAGTGCCAATCTATGGAAGATAATGGTTTTTCGGGAAGTCTCTCCCGGGGGCGGTTGTGGTGAACACCAGAACCACCCCTTTCTGTCGTTTGCACTGTCTTAGATCATGAAAAACCCGTTTTATCGTATTTCCGCTTGTGCAATGAATATTGGAAGATGGGATATTGAAGGAGAGAGATAGAATGATATGAGGCGCTCCGGGTACGAAGGGCGAACTCAACAAAACGTAGTGTCGAGATATTCGCATTTTAAAGTTTCGGTTTTTTACGTATTTAAAGGGGGAAAAAACGGCGAACTCAACATAAAAATTAAATGGGTGTATTCACCAAGAAGTCTAGAATCTGAAAATGAAAAAAAACCTGGAAGACCCTTCCCAAAAAAAACCCGACGTCGAGGGTATCACAATAACTTCTTTAAGGAAATAATAAATTTAATCATGAGAAAAGGGATGTGTTGGAGAGAAAAGACAATGGTCGTTTAGTCGGTAGGTCGTTGAATAATGAAGCCTAGAAACGCCGGAGCGGCGCGGCCTCGCCGTTTTCTTCATTCCATTCAATTCTAAAATTACCATCGAGCATTTTTACCTTTTGACTTTGATTTTTATAGCCCGTTGAAACTTTCTGCGATAACTTATTTTGAGAATTATGGCTTCTGTGTTTCTTTAATTTTTTTGTACGAAATACAGGTTTCTAATCGTGGGATTAATGTCTGTAGTAAAAAGAGCCAATCTTGACCTTTCACCTATAACTGTCTGCCCCTTAAAGCCGGAAACTTCTACTCATTCAGAAACATCTTTACCTAATTTCATATGCAAACATTCGTTTTTTCCAAATTTTACACGAAATGATGATTTAATGATTTGCCACTTACAACGCAGGGAATACCCTCGATTTGAGAGGTGACCCACTTGTTAACAAGTGGTCTTCAGCATCTCAAGGGATGTGCACATAAGGGGGCTTTCGCCATGATGCCATTGGAGCTTCGCTGTAGTGTAACCTGAGATTTGAGCCACTCCGGACCCCCTAGGCGTTATAGACTTTGAACACAGGCCCACAAAATTGAGCTTTTTTTGTCCACTATATTAGTAAGATAGGCGAGAAAACGAGAGTTAAGATGGTCAAAAAATCAATATTTGCTTAGAAAATTATTGATTTTGTAGCCAATTTGGTGTCAAGAGGGGAAAAAAAAGAAGTAATGACTAGTTGGAAACACGTCCGAAGTTTATCCCGCGAAACAGGTTGTGGAGAATGAATAATAAAAGAGATTTTGCCTTTTCAACGATAGGTTTTAAAGGCTTTAAAAAGAGACGCGGGGTTGTCGGGCGATATCCGACAGTGGGTAACTGGCTCTTGACCCAAATCTCGGCGCTGGAGAGAAGAGTGCCGGGGCTTTCGCCCGACGAGGCGGCTTCCGCATTCCATCCGCAGGTTCCACCCTCCCGGGGTCTCGGTCGTCTTCGCCGAAACCGCTTTTACTTCCCTTTCCGTCTATCGGGCCGGAAAGAAAGAACTTCAATCTTTAAATCAATAACCTTCACCCGAGTTACTTTCATCAATTTGTATGCTGGGCGTGGATGGTCTTCTGCGGTGGGTTTCTTGAGAGATAGCTACCTTGAAAAATTCCGGAAAAAGTGCCAATCTATGGAAGATAATGGTTTTTCGGGAAGTCTCTCCGGGGGCGGTTGTGGTGAACACCAGAACCACCCCTTTCTGTCGTTTTGCACTGTCTTTAGATCATGAAAAACCGTTTTATCGTATTTCCGCTTTTGTGCAATGAATATTGGAAGATGGGATATTGAAGGAGAGAGATAGATATTGATATGAGGCGCTCCGGGTACGAAGGGCGAACTCAACAAAACGTAGTGTCGAGATATTCGCATTTTAAAGTTTCGGTTTTTACGTATTTAAAGGGGAAAAAACGGCGAACTCAACATAAAAATTAAATGGGTGTATTCACCAAGAAGTCTAGAATCTGAAAATGAAAAAAACCTGGAAGACCCTTCCCAAAAAACCCGACGTCGAGGGTATCACAATAACTTCTTTAAGGAAGTTAATAAAAAAATTTTCCGATGTTGAGTTCGCCCTTCGTACCCGGAGCGCCTCATATTGAAGCGTCTTCTGATTTCGTTGGCTTTTTGCCGAGGAACTCTTTTAACTTCCTTAAAGAAGTTAGTGTGATGACCCTTAAGGTCAATTCGAATATGATCTTTACCGATCTCAACTTTGTCTGTGGTGCCGGCCGTCCGTCCGTAGCATTTTTTTCCGGAACACTTTACGGCCACAGTTTTCATCCGATTTTTTTGTCGTTTTTTTTAAGTCTTTCGCCTTCCAACTAGCACTCTCAAGTGGGATACTAGAGTGGTGATGAAACATCCCACAATTTAATCCCACCAAGCGGAGCTTTCCAAGAAAATTATAAGCTTTTAACGAGGGTCGTCTGCGAAGTAGGTTCTTTTCACACATTCATGAATAAAGGACTTTTATCTTAGAAGTTAAGAGGATGAGCACGACCGTCGGTAAGTAGAAAACCTGTTTTTTCTTTACCTCTTTTTTCCTGCCCTTAGGGCCCACTTATTATATCCGGTAATTTCCGAATTCTCCTTTTGCTTCCTACATAAATATTTCGAATTCCGGCCCTTTCTAAAGTTTAGAAAAAGGCATTAGTTAAAATTAGGGAATCGAGTTCGCCACCGCATATTATGCAAATTGTTTAATCTCGTCTCTGGGTGAAACTATCGACTGACCCACTCAGATCAGATGACGAAGAAATATTTCTTTTGGCTGAAAAACTAGTTTTGTAGAGATAAATCACTAAGAAAAAAAAATAGTTTTGACTATTATTTTCAACTATTTAGGATGCGGTTTCTTTTTTCTAAAAGCATTCTTTGGCATTTTGACCTAGAGGAAGTTAATGGGTTGCATAGATCAAATATGCGTTGAGAAAGTGAAGAAAAGTCAATTTAATGAAAATAGGCATCATTGTTATTGCATTCTGTGGTATGTTTGTAAAAAATTGAATTGCATATGAGTGCTTATTCATGGTATGATCTTGATAGTTCAAAAATTAGCATGATTTATGCTGCATTTTCATCTATTTAAATAAGGCTGTAGCATTGAGAATTTTGGGTGTGAATGTTGATAAAGATGATCTTCAGCGAGCTTGTTCGGGAGGGAAAAGAAAGTCGAGATTGTGGAGGGAATCTGTAGACGAGGGCGTGGTGGGGAGACGCGGGTTCGGCTCAGTCATGCAAGTGCCGTGAAGATGAACAGGTACTACGAAGGATATCCTGGCCGAAGAGGCGCCGCTACGATGCTTACGCTACCGCCTCCACCTTTGACGAACCCCGGAGCGACCTGGACATCATACACGTCCGAGCCGGTCCGTTCTCCCGAAAGGTTCAAACCGAAAGAAACAGACACGGGGTAAATTTACAAAATTACAGTGGAGGAATTCAAATTGGGTGGACGGTTTTCCCGAAATGGTCTCATCGATGACCATCGCGGACGTCTCCCCGCGATTCGCCGTCAAAAGGATAATTCTTCTATACGAAAACGCCCAGTATAGAGAAGCCGCGAATTTTATAAACCGTCTAAGCCACGGAACATTCAAAACGATTTTGAATCAACTTCCCATCGATCTTTTTATCGAAACAATGCCTCATTCTGTCAGCATTTTAGAAGCACTTTATGCAAAAGTATTTCTCTCTTCGGACTGCGGTATACGCGTGCTTCGACCGGAAAGTGTTCTTATGCAGTTGGTAAAATTATTCGCCGGGACTGGAACTCCTGAAAGGTGGCTCGGAAGTGCTAAAAAACTACTTAAAGTTATAGTTCTATCTGAGCCCAAGTTGAAGAAGGCGCTGCAGGTGAAAAGACGTTCATTGGATAAAGCGGTGGAAGGACTCGGACAACACGGTCTTGTCGGGACGACCGATGAATCGATGACGAATCTTCACGACGCTTTAAAAGTCGAATTTCAAAGGTTAGTCGACACTTACAAAACCGCATTGGCTAAACTCGAAGAGCTCGAACTTTCCGGGAAAAAAGACGGAAAAGCGACAGCCCCTATTCAAGCTTCGCATCAAAGGCAGCTTTCGTTGACCCAAGCATGCATACAAGAGAGACTGATCAAAAACAAAACTTTGCTCAACGTCGTCGAACCCGCGACCGCGAACCGATCCTCGGCCATCCTTCTCGCGATCCTTCAAAGGCGCGTCGAATGCGACAAAGACGCACTTTTCCAATTCACACAACTCAGGAAAGAATTAAAAGTCGAATCAGAACAAGTCGTAGCACCTCTGCTCATGAGATACTCCCACGCTTGCGACCAGGTAAGAAATTAGCACACCTCCTTCATTGAAGTCACTTAATTACTTCTAAAAGCTTCAGAATCCTAAAAAAAGGTTTCTCAAAAGTGGGTTTTCGAAGGAAAAAAAATGTTTTGCCGATTGAATAAATACAGGGTGGTCGATCGGATTGCTGTTTGGAAGATGAATGCCAATTTCACCTTCCTCTTTACTTAAGAGACTAACAAGCCGGCAGATCCTGTTACACTTGGATCTCCTACTTTTCTTAATATCGATCACGATTTCCTACAAACACACAAAAAAGTTCAAAATTTTATGTCAAAACATCAAACCGCTTTTTCTCTCGAAGCCCTAAAAGGGCCGGGTCGACAACCTTCTTAAAATTCCGGTCACATTTCTTTCGAACCTCTTTAAAAACACGTATTTTCAATTTGGAAAATTAGGATCTCAGTTTGTAGGATTTCTTTACAGTTCAAGGGCGTCAATCAGGAATCAATTTATTCGGATTCGTCACGCTCGTTACTTTTCGAGCTTCTTCCCTCGTAAAAGGGGCGTGCAAACTTCGTGGTTACACCTCATGAGATTTTTTTAAGCACCAGTCACGGATACTGAAAATGACCGCCCGAAGGTTTTTTTAAAAATAAAATTGATTTATAAATTTTGATTTTAAGACTTCTAACTCTTTAAAAGATAGTGATTTTTAAATTTTTGTACAGAAGTTTTCAGAATCAGCTCTTCAAGACCCCAAAGGATCAAAATGACCTCCCCTCTTTGTTTTTAGACGCAATTTCAAAGTAATTTCGATGAAAATTTTGAAGGTTTTTGATCTTAAATTGTCATTTTCACCTTCTCTAGACAGTAAAAAGCACTCAGTAGCAAAATTTTTATATGTTTGGACCCAAAATTGGCGTTTTTATGTTCTTCAATTAGAAAGTGGCGATTTTTACTAAAATTTTTGATATTTTTGGCTCAAAAGTTCCAGTTTACTGTAGACAGTAGAAAATTGTGTAATTGAGGCGCTCCGGGTACGAAGGGCGAACTCAACATCGGACAAATTTTTTAAACTTCCTTAAAGAAGTTATTGTGATACCCTCGACGTCGGGTTTTTGGGGAAGGGTCTTCCAGTTTTTTTTTCATTTTCAGATTCTAGACCTCTTGGTGAATACACCCATAAAATTTTTATGTTGAGTTCGCCATTTTTTCCCCTTTAAATACGTAAAAACCGAAAAAATGCGAATATATCGAAACTACGTTTTGTTGAGTTCGCCCTTCGTACCTGGAGCGCCTCAAATGACCTCCCCTCTTGTTTTTAGGCGCAATTTCAAAGCAATTTCGATCAAAATTTGAAGGTTCCTCATTTTCACGTTCACTAGACAGTAAAAAGCACTCAGTAGCAAAATTTTATATTTTTGGACCCAAAATTGGCGTTTTTTATGTTCTTCAATTAGAAAAGTGGCGATTTTTACTCAAATTTTGATATTTTTTGGCTCAAAAGTTCCAGTGAACTGTAGACAGTAGAATATTGTGTAATTAAAATTGCGAAGTTTGTGGACCGGAAAGTGGAGTACCGCTTAGTTTATTTGATGCTTTTTTTTTTAAATAAATAATAATAAACTAAAGTGCAAAATTGAAAGGTACATATATTCGCATTCTAATTTTATAAAGGTCTACGACCTTTTGGGGTCAAGTTCGAAACTACCCGCCTCAGTTAATCATTCTGCATGATCGTTCAAATTATCTTCCAAAAGCCAAGTTGTAAAAAATTACGGCTTCATTACTTCTTCGCATTCCAGAAAATAATAAAACAAGGTAGAATAATGTTGTTTTAAAAGAAATTTTTAAAGCATCTAAAGCGCTATGATTACCTACGTCTGACTACTTGGAGCTCCCTTAAAAGATCGAATAAAAACTCTTCAAATTTTCTGGCACGACAAACTTAGATATTATTTTGATAGAGACCACTGGTCATTTTGACTCATAAGGGTCTTTTGGACCTATTTCTAAAAAACCTTTGATTGAGGGTATCACATATTCTTGGAAAATGCATAGGTATTCAAATAATTCAAGAATAATTGAACTTTCCTTGATTATACCTCATAGATAAAGCTCATCAAGTTAGAAATTAAATTGATTGTAAAAATTCCAGAGTCCATAATGGACAAAGAAAGTTGAATAAAACCAGTTTTATTTTTCAAATTAGAGGTCTCACTTTTCACCCCATTCACTTGTCCGCTTTGATTTTATTCCGTCAAAAATCAGGTTTTAGCGTCTATAATCGCGGTGCTCCAGTTGCAAGTATTTTCGTGGGCCCGAGGCGAAAGTACTCCGAAGATCTGGTTTTTATTTCGGGCGAGTTTTCCATAAAATAACACCCCTTTTCAAGGAGTCAAGGTCGTGACTTTTTATTTCCTTTCTTCTTTTTATTCTCAAGTCCCATTTCAAATCGGTTTTTTCTTATAGCGTCCGTGTGTCCTTTTTGTTAGATGATCACCGTGGAATTACTATCCCGGACATTTTTTACCGTTATACGCCTTTAGAAGACGATGATCCGATATTTGCCTTTTATTCAACCGTCGGAGAGCTCTAATGATTCCCGCTTTCTTATTTCCGATTTCATTCTTCCTGCAAAAAAAATTTCAATATTAAGGAGGTACAAAAGTACTTATTTGAAAAGCTTCCAACGAAAACTTCCTTAAAGAGAAGTAACAATATAGGAGGGGGAAGTATAAGGGAGGGATGTATAACGTAGGGAAGTATAAGGGAACGAAAGTATAACGAAAGGAGAAAAGTATAAGGGAGGGGAAAATTTTTTTTTTCGAAAAATTTTCCAAGTTTGTTTTTTGAAAAAGTTTCTAAGATTTTTCAAGAAATTTTTAAGTTTTTTTTTTTGAAAATTTTTTAGTTTTCCGAGTTTATTTTCTGTTTTTTTTTTTTTGTCAAAAAATTTTTAAAGTTTTTTTTAAATTTCCGGGTTTTCTTTTTTTTGGCGCTTTGTTTTTTTTCTTATGTTATTGTTTTGAAAATTTTTTTAAGTGTCAAGGTAGAAATAATGGGGCCTTTGGCCTACGGATGTGACTCTCGTAATGGGTAGAAGTAAGAAATTTCTCCCTACTAAAAAAATAACAATTAAAAAGTGGCAATTTTTTTACACCAAAAATTCTTAAAAAATATAATTAGTAATTGGTAAAAATTTGGTGAAAATCGGACCAATGGTTCGGCCGCAGCGAATTTTTTAAAATTTCAACAGACATATCTCCGCCACTTTTCGAAATTCAAAAATCGCCCTAGTTAGTTTCTTCTTCTCCGGCTAAAGAAATTTGTGTGAAAATTTGGTGAAAATCGGATGAAAAGTGTGGCCGTAAAGTGTTCCGGAAAAAATGCTACGGACGGACGGCCTGCCGGCACCACAGACAAAGTTGAGATCGGTAAAGATCAATATTCGAATTGACCCTACGGGTGTGAAAGACCCTTCCCCAAAAAACCGACGTCGACGGTATCACAATAACTTCTTTAAGGAAGTTAAAAACAGTTGCATACTGATTTAATGTTGTGCCGGCAAAGTTTTTGAATTTGCTCCCAACTTACAAAAAATTGACTGTGGTTAGGAAACGAAACTTTGAGCATTTAGCTTCATCAAACACTCATAAATTTAAGTACAAACTCATTTTGTCGAATTTTTAATCTTAATCATAAAATTTATGATTAGAAAATTGACATTTTTTTCTGATTTTATACATTTAAAAAATCTTTTATTTTTAAGGTTATGTATTCTGAAGCAAAATCAAAAAGAAAATTTTTAAAAAACAACAATTTTCTCGCATTGGAGCAAAAATTTCAAAAGAAACGCATATGAAGTGGTATAACAGGCCTAACTAAAAAATTCTACATAATAAAGCTATGATTACAATTTTTAATGAAAACTAGAAGTCTGACAAGCCAAATTGTATAATTTGAAGAAGTCGTAAGCAAAATGAGCTTTATAATGAAGTGAAGTTCCGTTATGTAGGTACCTATTTGTATGAAAAGGATAAATTATGATAAAAAAAATCGTAAGATAGTCATCATGATTAAAACTAATCTCATATTTTGATCAAGCGTGTTTCGTTGGTATTCAGGTTCGTTTTTCTTCCTGTCAACACGGAGAAACTAATGGGACAAATTGTCGAGGCGGTGTCCAGTCGCTAACTGCAAATCTAAATATGCAAGAATGAGATATCAGTCTGGTAGAACTCAGGACTCCGTTATAAACACACGGATTTCCGTGCCTCCGTTTCTAAGTTATGTTCCCTTGTCGTCGGGCGGAGGAATGCGTCAATTAAAACTCTCAGACGCTACGAAATCCCTCCACTCTCCGCCGCGTACGGGACCCCCCCACGAGAGAGTCACGCAATATCGTAAACTCGCTCCATTACCGCCAAGTGCATCTTGAATGACTTTCTAAAAAAAAAAGATAACCATCATTATTTTCCTAGTTGAATAACCCCGCGGGTTAAGAATGTATAATTGGTTTTGTCTTCAAAAAGGTGGGTGGCTACGCTAGAACCTCAGGGCCCATCAGAGCTTTCGCCGTATTGACCAGTCACTCCTTTTAATAAACTTGAATAAAATTAGAGACTCTTTAATTTCGAAATTTCTACCAAAAACGCCGTTCTTTTTCAGAGTCTTTTTTATAAATTAAATTAAATAGTTTTAAGTGTTTCATTCCACTATCTCATTGTGTCATCATGAATCTCACGAATTCGGTTCCCACGAATGAGAAAAATAAATATTCAAGTAGAAAAGTTCGGAATTTATCTATTTCTTTTGACCAAAAAAACAGAAGTATCCTCCAGTGATTTTCAGATGTTCGGTCGGGACAAAAAAATTTTTTGCGACAAATATTGAAGGATAAGTAAAAAATATAGGAAGTGGAAGTAAAAGGGAGGGGAATTATAACGGAGGGGAAGTATAACGGAGGGGAAGTATAAGGGAGGGGAAGTACAACGGAGAGATAGTATAACGGAGTGATTAAAATACTAGTTTGAAGAGCTTCCAACGAAAATTTCCTTAAAGAGAAGTAAAAAATATAGGAGGGGGAAGTATAAGGGTGGGGAAGTATATCGGAGGGGAAGTATAAGGGTGGGGAATTACAACAGAGGGGAAGTATAACGGAGTGGTTAAAGTACTAGTTTGAAGAGCTTCCAACGAAAATTTCCTTGAAGAGAAGTAAAAAATATAGGAGGGGGAAGTATAAGGGAGGGAAAGTACAACGGAGGGGAAGTATAAGGGTGGGGAAGTATAATGGAGGGGGAAATTTTTTTTGTTTTAAATTTTTTGTTTGGAAAAATTTTCAGTTTTTTTTTTTCAAAAATTTTCAATTTTTTTTAAAAAACCTTTCCCAGTTTATTTTTCAAAAATTTTCTAACTTTTCTTTTTTAAATTTGCGCTTTTTTATTTTTTCGAAAAATGTTCTAAGTTTTTTTTTCGAAAATTTTTTCTAAAAAATGTTTTCTAAGTATCAAGGTAGAAATAATGGGAGTTTTGCCCAAGAGAGGTCCCTCTCGTAAGGCGTGGATGTATGAAATTTCTCCCTACTTAAATGATAATTAATGTAAAAAAATGATAATTTTTTTACACCAAAAATTCGTAAAAAATATAAAGATTAGCTGGTGAAAATTTGTTGAAAATAGGACCTACTGGCCGTAGCGAATTTTTAAAATTTCAAACAGGCATATCTCCGCCATTTTTTCGAAATTCAAAAATCGCCCGAAATTCGAAAATTTGGTGAAAATTGGTTGAAAATTATGGCCGTAAAGTGTTTAAAACCGGAAAAAATGCCACGGACGGCCGGCACCACAGACAAAGTTGAGATCGGTAAAGATCTCGAATTGACCCTTGCCCAAAAACCCGACGTCGAGGGTATCACAATAACTTCTTTAAGGAAGTTAAAAAATAGCTTCTGAATGGAGGTGACTAGGACGAAATGGAATACTAAAAGGTCCATTTCTCTGACTCTTTAGTTGTCATTAAAACTTGTCTTGGACGTGCTTGGACTCGAAAAGAGTTTCTCGATTACCTTTTAAAGAGCCGGGAGTGCATTTCCAACATCGATCTCGGGTAACGTCCTATTTTAAGAGGATTCCCGTGCCGATCTGGGACAAGGTGGGGCCCCGGGAGGAAAGCAAAGAAAGCCGAGGACCAAGTGACTTTTTTTTTCCTTCTCCTTCCTTTTTAGTTACTTTCCAATACTCGGAAATCATAAATTTTGATTTAAAATTCATGCGCTGTTGAGTACTAAACGTTTGTCTTTCAGACCATTGTTTTATCTTTGAAGAGCCGTTGGGACTAAACGGTTGAAATTAAAATTTTTTAGGCTGGAAAATTGTTTCTTTTTTTTAGGGAGAAAAGGCAGTTTGAAAATCATATAAATTTTTGATCCTTTTATTTCGATGATCAGTGAAGAAAGACGTTCTAAATCAAACGTTTTGAAAGCCATCTATTTCTCTAGGATCACAAAGTATCTCCGTGAAATTAGAAAGGATTTGATCGATTTTCAATGGGGGAGCCTTCAATTTTCAAAAGTAATCTGCCACATATTCATTTCGGTTGCAAATTGGCTTGAAAAATTCTTTGACCTAGCTTTTACGGTACTTTCATATGGAAGAAAAAAAATAGTAGTCATTTTTTGCTTATCTTTCGATAACTATTGATCTTAATTTCTTCCTTTCCCCGGACTAATTATGTTTTGTTTGATTTTCAGTACAAATGAGATGTTACACGTCAAAAATTTAATAATTTTCATCCTCATTCCCACGGGATTTTCACTTTTTTAATCCTTTGAAAAGTGTTTCACTTTTAAGATTGTCATCTATAAGAATCCAATTTAAAACGATTTCTTTATCGATTTTACCGAGAAGTACACCTGTTTATAAAATCGGGCAGGTTCCCCTCACGAATTTTTTTTTCTCCTTTCCGCAGATGAATATGATCACGTCTCTTAAAGGAACCGGATCGGTCACGAGGAGGCCCCCAGGAACGATGTTTTCACTCCTTGGGTCATATCGCTTCCCCGACGTGCCCCTTAAACAGACCCGTCAACAATAAGTTACACCTTTTGAAGGGCCTTTCACCCATACAAGTCGTTTTTTCAGGACTTTTTTCTAGGTTAATCTTAGAGATCGCGTATCAAAAACTAATCATTTAACTCTCTTTTTTTCCTTCCCTCAACAATAAAATTGATTCATTTTTTTTAATCTACTCCGCTCATAGATCAAGTTTAATGGCACTATCTCGGTAAAGATGATTGCATCAATGAACGGTTTTTAAAGGGAAATTTTAATCTTGAATGGACTTATGAAATAGTTTCTTTGCACACCATTAGGTCAAGTCGCTATTTCGTTTCCCCTATGGTGATCTACCATCCCACACTAACAGGTGACCTACGTCGAACGAGAACATGAACACGAACAAATCAAGTACATCAACAAACATTTGTCTTGATCGACATCGACGGCGCCAGCAGCCCCTCCAACTCAATCGTCAATCTATCAAACATCACCATCATCGGCATCGGCATCATCATCGAACAATCGACCTCAACGTTTCTGCACCTCTTCGCCGAATTGGTGGAACTCCTCCACGATGCATCGTCCACACGACGGGACATCTTCGACACTCATAATCATCATTGCGCGATGCACCTCGGACCTCCACCCTTCTTTTCTCCGTGGGTGAGAGGGGGTGCGTACATAACATATGAGACATATCATACTCTCAGTCTAATAACACACATTACACACAACACTCCCTTTTTGATGTTCCCCTATGGTGATCAACCATCCCACACTAACAGGTGACCTACGACGAACAAGAACATGAACACGAACAAATCAAGTACATCAACAACCATTTCTGCCACATCGACATCGACGGCACCAGCAGCGCTCTCCCCTCAAACTCAATCGTCAATCTATCAAACATCACCATCATCGGCATCGGCATCATCATCGAACAATCGACCTCAACGTTTCTGAACCTCTTCGCCCAATTGGTGAAACTCCTCCGCGTTCGCGATGCATCGTCCACACGACGCGACATCTTCGACACTCATAATCATCATTGCTCGATGCACCTCGCACCTTCACTCTTCGGGGAGAGGGGGTGCCTACATAACATATGATACATACTCTCAGCCTAATAACACACATTACACACAACACTCCCTTTTTGATCTTTCTTAATATCCTCTGATCCTTAAACGGACGTATGAGTACTAAAAATGGGTTTGATAATAACAGATTGGTTCCGGTGTATATTAAGAGATAATAACCGGTTTTCGATTGGAACGTGACTGACGACACCGAGGATGTCCAATTGATTCAAAATCCTTTTTAATACATTTACAGTTATATTTTTTTAAAAGCCATCTCAATTTTTAACCCCAAAAAACACGATTTTTTCACCTTTTAAAAGATGATTTATGCTTTTTTAACTAGACTCGTGTAATATTATCCGGCCACTACGCCTATCTCAAAGGTAGCCGAAGGATATTAGTCAAAACGGACCTTCGATTCGTCTGTCACATAAATTACAATTAACCAGAATAAAATAACGGATTTTAAAAGGGATCCCGAGGCTAGATGATAATGAAATCCCAGACTTTCAAATCAAATCGCGTAGGCGACTCATGAATTCTATTCTTTAAGTAGGTATCTAAATTAAATTTTTAAAATTAATTTTTAATTCTTTAAATCCAGGTTGTGAATAGAAGAAAGTAGTGTGAACGGGATCTTCTGACGCATTTTTTTTCTCACCATTCTCTTCTCTTAATGATTTTCGAGGAATGTCATAAAAAAGAAATGGAAAAGTTCAAAACGAACGAAGATCAAGATGTTTTTCACTTTCATCATGGATTACAAGTTTATAGACCTTCAACCTTATTTTTTATGAGATATCCATGTTTTGATGTTCCATCTTTCGGCAACAGATTGCTCCACATGTGATTTATTGATTGTTTAGACCGAGAAGGCCCTTTTTGGTGGAACTTCATTTGGGATTACGAATTTTCAACTTCCTTAAAGAAGTTATTGTGATACCCTCCACGTCGGGTTTTCGGGGAAGGGTCTTTCAGATCGGATATTGATCGTTAACGATCCCAACTTTGTGTGTGGTGCCGGCCGGCCGTAGCATTTTTTCACTTTACGGCCGCAGTTTTCAACCGATTTTCACCAAATTTTCACACAAATTTCTTTAGCCGGTGAACAAGAAACTAACGAAGGCGATTTTTGAATTTCGAAAAAATGGCGGAGATATGTCTGTTTGAAATTTTAAAAAATTCGCTGCGGCCGAACCGTTGCAGTTGGTCCAATTTTCACCAAATTTTCACCAATTACTCCTTATATTTTTTAAGAAATTTTGGCGTAAAAAAATTGCCAATTTTTAATTATTGTTTTTTTTAGTAGGGAGAAATTTCGTTCTCCTACGGAGAGGCACACCCGTAGGCCAAAGAGCCCATTATTTCTACCTTGACACTTAAAAAAAATTACGCAAAAAAGAACTTAAAAAATTTTTCAAAAAGAAAAAAAGAGCAAATTTGAAAAAGAAATCCCGGAAAAATTTTTTAGAGTCGTCGTTGCGTAAAGAAGACCAATGGTCTTCTGCATGATTTCGTAGTAGGCTGTTCTGGAGGCCTAACTGTTCTTTTCAAATTATGTCTCAGATTCAACAAGTATGTAACTTCTTCATTCCAAACCAATTTTCTTCTCAGTGGGGTAATTCAAATTATGTTATTTTGTTACATCTTCTCTGAAACGCCTTGACATTAAGTTCAATCACGATTTTTTTTCTTTCTCCCTTCCTCCTTATTCCCTACGTGGGTTCCAGCCTAAACACGCAATCTGACAAGATTCAAGAAGATTTTCGAATTTTTAATTCTTACTTTCCATCCTTTCTTTATAGTGAGAGTAATATAAACAATTTTACGTAAAAAAATTATCAAATAAAATACCTAGCCTCACCTCCCACCTGCAAAAAAGTCATCTAAGCACCCTGCACAGTCACACGACTTTTTCCCACAAGAAAGAACCTTGTTTGACTAATTTTAAATTGTAATCAAACGTAGGAGTCGATTTAGTGCACCTTTTTCAAATGAATTATTTATTTTTTCAACAGGTTCTCGAGCTCATGAAAGAAGTAGGCGATGATGAAGATTCTAGCGATATATCAGGTTACCATTCGGATTCAGACAGTGCCATTATGATGTCTGGAAATTCACCTTACGTCACCAAACGTGCTAGACATAATTTTCTTACCAGATCAGGTACAGCAATTTTAATTTTTAATTTGTTTTTCCTAACTGTTTTATTTTAGTTCGATCAAGTAGTAATAGAAGTACAAGGACATGTTTAGGTTTGAGCTCTTCTTCAACAGACAGCCCTCCCGACAAAGGTAAAAATTTCTGGGTTATCTAATAACTTTGCTATTCGTAAGAGATGGGTTGATATGAGGCGCTCCGGGTACGAAGGGCGAACTCAACATCGGACAAAATTTCTTTTTTTCATTTTCAGATTCTAGACCTCTTGGTGAATACGCCCTTTTTTCCCCTTTAAATACGTAAAAACCGATATGCGGCAAAGCTCTAACTGCGATATCCGAGCGGGTACGAAGGGCGAACTCCACATCCTAGTCCACAACCCCCCACTACTTTTCATATTCCAGGGCATGACTTTTCTGTTGAGTTCGCCCGTAACATAAAACTTTAAAATGCGAATATCTCGAAACTACGTTTTGTTGAGTTCGCCCTTCGTACCCGGAGCGCCTCAATTGATTTTTCACCCTTGACACCTTAATTGGAGTCACTCGCGTGGAAAATAAACGAGAGGAAGTTGCCCAAATCCCCATCAAAACACGATGTTCCGATTGAAACAATAGAGTTCGAAAGTAAAAGTCAAAAAATTGGTCTTTTATCGCCTTCTATGGAAGAATAAAGAATCATTTCTCCTTTTCTTTTCCCCGAAAAACCATCAAAACTTAAGTAATTGCCCATTGTTCCGAATTATAAAAAATGAAAGTTTAATTAGAGGTTTCTATGAATTTTAGAATCGACGACAGATTGGGAATGGTCTGGATCAAAAACGAACAGCTGCAGATCTGTCATATCGACGGAAGGTCCCATTAAAAAGCCTTTAGTCAAGCCGTGGTGCTCATCCTGTGAGGACAGAGCTGTCCTACAGGTAACAACGGTACATCGAGTATATCGATCAAGTCAAATCATAAATAAAAATTTCAGATAACCGTACCTGATACGACCAATCACCAAACTGAAGTCACCGCTTTACAATCTGAGCTGGAAAGGACAAGGATGGAGTTGGACCAAACGAAAGCCCGGCTTGCAGTCTTAGACGCTCATGCGCAAGCAAAGTAAGAATAATTATAAAAGAAAATTTTTATTTTTGGTTTTTAGAGAATTGAGTGGTCCAAGGCTTGTGCGTTGCTATGGAAATCTTTACTCGCAAGGAAGAGTTGAAGCCTTGAACGCCTTAGACACTTTGCCCCCGCTTAAAGACGCTTCGGAGCTCAAGTCAAAAATATTGTTTTCAGTCGTCGTCGTAAGTACATTTCAAATTTTCATTTCATACTTGACGTCTTCTTTACAGCTAGCGTTCAGAGCCACCAGCAGTCAACTGACAACAAAAAGGGAACAAATGAAACGAATCTTATTGGCTCCTGCACCGCCGACGAATGCTCACAAAGAACTCGAAGAAGCCGTCGCGACTTATCTGCGCAGAACCGTTGATACTTTCGACCTTACACACTGCATAGAAGTAATTTTTTATAATATAACTAATTTAATTTCAAAAAATTTTTAGGAAGTCAGCTCGCAACTTTGGGCCACTCTTTATGACTATCCTTGCCTTAAAAATTGCCCAGGATTGATGCAGTACATCAAAGATTCCGTCCGACTAGCATGGGCTCTCACAAATCAGGTGATTTTGTCAAAAAAAATTTAGCATTCTTTTCTAAACGTCCAATTTTGATGTTTCAGGGAGCCGGTTACTGCTTAGAATATGAAGAGAGGGTTTTCCGACGTGAAACCCACGTGAGGTTTCATTCCGCCGATCCAGAAAGCAACTCGATCCGGACATACCTTTGGCCCGCACTTCTCGAATCGCCTTCCGGCCCTTGTGTCTATAAAGCTGTCGTTCTTACATAAAACCCAAAAACCCCCCCAAAAAAATTTATTCACAGCCTTCATAACCGTCTATTTATAACACGTAGTGGGTTTTCTTCTATCTTTCTTATACTAACTTATATTACATATGCATTTATTCATTTTACTAACTTTTTTTTAAAAAAGACAATCATCATTTTCTATTTTCTTTTTATCATATTTTTCACCTTTATTTGTGAATTTAAAAATCATTGAGTGCATTTGGCCTAATATGATTGATCCTGAAGACTATTCAGTTAAAATGTTTCTCCGTGGATAAGTGAACAAGATCTCTGACTTTAGATTTTAAAAAATAGACAAGAAATCTTTTGGCTTAATCATATTCGGCCGAATGCTATTTCGGAATTTTAAATATGGCATAATCTTGTAGAAAAAAGCTTAAAGGTAATTTCGTTCTTTTTTGAAAAAATTACTTCTTGCGGCCTCCGTGGGTCATTTATCAAGGACTCTGACTGAGGAGGTAGTGGACTAGAAATCAGGGTTTCTGTTTAGCAATTGCCCTTACTTGCTCACCGAAATAGAGAAAAAAATTGATTTGTAAATATTCTCAGAAAATTTCATTTTTTCATATTTTATGCTGTTATCATTTCAAAAATTAACGTTCAAAAAGGTACGCATGGTACTTCAAATATTTCTTAATATCTGAAGGTGAAGGAGTTTCCTTTGTCTTTTTATATGGTTGTCTTTTTTATTCATATTTTGTTTAAATAAAATTGTAGGTACGTAAGTAACATAATTTAAAAGAATAAAATGTTTTTTGTTTTATAATTATAATTTTTATAAATAATAATAAATATTTTTAGGAACCACTATGGGAGACGTTACAGGTGCCATAATTTCTACGCATAATTTTTGAAGACGTCGCAATTTAGGATTTTTATAGATCAGTATTAGAATTTTTATCCTGTAAATTATTGTATAAATAATTTCACGTTTAATTTTTTATTAAAAATTAAAAACTGTGAACTAAAATGTACAAAAATTTTAAAATACTCTTTTTTTAGCCTATTTCTTTATATTAGGTAATTGAGTATTAATTTTTATATAATAAATATTATTTTAACTTTTTTTTTGCTTTTAATTTATATAATTTTCATACTCAGATGAGTTTTGTTAATTTTTTATCCATTTTTATTATTTTACTCACCTTTAAATAAAATTTTGTAAATAAAATATTTTGAACTGATTTTTTTTTCATGTTTGGCTTTTAGCTCATGCGAATCGCGCAAATGGGGAAGGTTAATTTTTTAACTTCCTTAAAGAAGTTATTGTGATACCCTCCATGTCGGGTTTTTGGGGAGGGGTCTTCCGGGGTCCGGAGGGTAAAATCGAATATTGATCTTTACCGATCTCAACTTTGTCTGTGGTTCCGGCCGGCCGTAGCATTTTTTTCCGGAACACTTTACGGCCACAGTTTTCATCCGATTTTCACCAAATTTTTACACAAATTTCTTTAGCCGGTGAAGAAGAATATGACGAGGGCGATTTTTGAATTTCGAAAAAATGACGGAGATATGTCTGTTTGAAATTTTAAAAAATTCGCTGCGGCCGAACCGTTAATCCGATTTTCACCAAATTTTCACCAATTACTCCTTATATTTTTTAAGAATTTTTGGTGCAAAAAAATTGCCACTTTTTAATTACTATTTTATTAGTAGGGAGAAATTTCGTACTTCTACCCTTTACGAGAGGCACATCCCTAGGCCAAAGAGCCCATTATTTCTACCTTGACACTTAGAAAATTTTTCGAAAAAAAAAAAAAAAAAAAAAAAAAAAAAAAAAAAAAAAAAAAAACCCGGAAAATTTTTATACTTTTCCTCCCTACTACATCCCTTCCTTTATATTTCCTACTCCGTTATACTTCCTACTCCGTTACACTTCCCCCTCCTTTATACTTCCCCCTCCGTTATACTTCCCACTCCGTTATACTTCCCCCTCCGTTATACTTCCCACTCCGTTATACTTCCCCCTCCGTTATACTTCCCCCTCCGTTATACTTCCCCTCCCATATACTTCCCCCTCCTATATTGTTACTTCTCTTTAAGGAAGTTCCCGTCGGGGCCAGCTCCAGACTAGTACTTTAGTTAATAAAAGTTACAGAGGGAGAAGAATGAAAAAAAACGAATATTCCACGACCGGTTTCGGCGTAATACGCCTCATCAGGTGGACTATTTCCTTAGTTTTCATTCTCAAAATAAGGTGAATTTATGATTTTTTTCATATGTTAATTCATCAAATATTTTAACAAAATTCTTTATTGTGCCATAAATTCGGATGAAATTTTGGACGTTATTTTTAGGCCGCTTTTTCACTTGTGGGTAAAAACCTTTTAGATAAAACGTCCAAATTATATGGCCGTAGTCAGGATCGTCGGGGGTCACCGTGAATTGGAAGCGACTGGGTATTTTTGAAGATTCACATCGACTTTTCCCTCGAGAAATACGACGTTTAGGTCAATCCTCTGAAGAAACGAATGTAAAATTGAATAATGAAAAACGAAAATACTTTTCCAGCTTCTAGTTGAAATCTTAACGGGCTTATTTCAAACTTAGAAGGACTCGAGCATGAAAAACTGATAGTTCTCGGAAAAGGATTCTTAAACGTTATATTTCTTTGTTCCGTCATTTTGAAATCGAATGGACCTTGAGGACGAGGAGGTAAACAGTTTACCACCAATGGATACCTAAAATAAAAAGATAAAAATACTTAAATTTGTGTCAGTTTTACCAATATCTTCCAGCATCGTGAGAAATGAGCTCAATTTGCGAACTAAATTTTCCAACGTCGACTGGCTCAAAATACAATTTAACTGAACATTTTTAACTTCTTTCGGGATTCTGATATAATCTTCATTGCACTAATGACCACAATTTTAATAGTTTCTAAATATTCTTAGCTTACGTAAACGCTAAATTTGCATGATACAAAGTCGATGACATTTGGCTTGAGTTCGAAAGGTATCGACTCCCCGATGGCACCTGTCAAATAAACGGTCGGCTCCGGCGGAGGTCCAGTCGCTGTCAAAAGCACATTGTATGGAAATTTTCCCAATTCGACTGTCACAAATTCGATTTTGAATAAATCTCCTTTCATGCAGAACAAAGGGTTGAATTCTAAATACATAATACCCTAAAAACGAAATAAATTTACGGATTTGGGGAGAAAAACGTACATCGCTTTTTGCTGCTAAAAATATCGATTTGGCAGTCAGGCATTTGACGGGTGAACTTAAAACTACAGCGACTTCTTTTTTTAATGGATTGGTGAACGGAATTTCTCGTACTATCGGCTTCCTAACTTCTGTCTCCATTTCCAACACTTTGGCTTTCTCGTATCCTTTGACAGTTAGGATTATTTTAAAGAAAATATATTCTCTAGTGGCTTCATTTCGAAAAGTGACTTTCCATCTGCTCATTCCTTCTTTGTAAATGAAAAATTTGATTTCGTAATCTCGAGTCCCTCCGGAAGGCAAATCGATATGCGATAAACCGTCTACTTTATAAGCTGTTGTTAGAATATCTTTGTGACTTTTTCGAATGGAAACTTTCATCCTGGAAAGACGTAAGTTTGTTGGTAACTAGAGGAGTTTACTTTTGAGGTTCCTGAAGCCAATTCTTGACTTTTAAGACGCCGATGAAAGACTGCTTTGCACGGCAGTTCCATTCGAGGACGGCTTCACATAAAGGACGTTCTGCAGCACCGACCAAATTGTACAGAATGACATTGCCGTCCGGAAACGAGATGAATAACGTCCCCTGAAATATTCATCAGAAAAGAAACTCTGCAGTTTTGGCTAGCCACATCTTACTGTATGCCTCTCTCCTGAATGTGTCATCGTCAGCGGCTGATATGTAACATTGATACGGCATTCGCTTTCCGGATGAACGCTCAATGTATCAACAGTGTGGAAGTATTGCCCAGATAATAGCGGTTGAAGGACCAATTTATCATACGATGAACTGAAAAAATGCAAGAATTTCATTGGTTCAGAAGAAAGCTATTACTTGAAACAAACACTTGTAGATTTCATTTCTTTTCTTCGAACGTGCGTTTTAAAATGAAGAGTTTGTTTGGGAGGAGGAAGTTCAATGCTTGTTCCAGAAAGCATTAATTTCAACCATCCATCATTTGCGAAATGACACGTCACCTTCGAAAAAGTTTCAATAAACCATAAAGACCTAACCTCTTGTAGCTAACCTCTTTTCGACACGTTTTCATCAATTTCATTGGATGAAAGGCGACTTCAAAGACCAAAGTGGTACCCGGGCTAGAATATCCTTCTGCTGGGCTGATTGAAAAGAATTCTCCAGCCGTTGTGAAGTCCCAGACAAAACTTAAAGAATTTATTGTTTTTGGGAAAAATTTAAAGAATACCTGGTCCCCAAATCCCCTTTGTTGACAAGAGCGACTTTTTTAACGATGCTGCATCCGATGGTGACCAATCCGAAAGGAAGCTGTTCGCGGTCTAAACTTATATCCCAGCCAACACCGACGCCTTTCATTATGAATATATCCTTTTTGAAATCCTGACAATAAATTTTGACCTAAAAAAACAATTATTTTGTTCTTAAGTTAAAGGCATACTTTTTCAAAGTAGGTCAGTCCGCGGGTTTTGGGACAAAACTGTACGGTGACTGTTGTTTTTTCTTTGGGTCGGAGTGTCGTTGCCATTCTGGCGGTCGTTTTCGCACGAACGTGAAGAACATCAGAGGGCGGGCCGACGACTGAAAATGTTATCGGTGATATACCCAGATTGATGATTTCGACTTCTCGTTCGACCAGACGTCCAACTTCTATTCCTCCAAAATCAATCAGCCTATCTTTCGTATTGACCACGGACACCTAAACAATAAGTAACTTCACGAAAAAACAAAATTACCTCAACAGTCGTCCCGGATCCTTTTAACTCAAGTTTTCTTTGTATGCACCGTTTATTAACAAACATTCAGTCGATTTGTACGGTTTTACTTCAAAAGGAGTGAACCTCACTGGAACAATTTCCGAACCTCTTCCGGGCACTTTGATTGACTTAATCGCGACGTCGAAAGCAGCTTCTTCATTTGGATTCATCATTTTTTCGACACTAAAAAAATTTAAAGCCTTTCCGTCTAATTTTCAACTCACGTAAGGCTTTCTTCGTCCAAATTCCTGATGATGAGATCAACTTTATCAAATGGATAAGTGAATGATTCTTGAGCAATGCAAGGGCCGAAGTCATAAGAGTTGAAACTCAGCTCGTAGCTTGGTTTTGCAGAAGAGCCCGAAATATGTATTCGGTATTCTGGACCTTTTGTAATCTAAAAATGTCATTGAGAATTCTTTGTCTCTAGTATGGCTAGAAGGAAGCCATCATCCCAGGGATTCGCAGAGAAAACAGCGGAAGAATCGCCAAAAAAGCGCCATCTATCGATAAAACTAAGGTAATGTGGCGGGAAGATAGCGCCACCCGACTGGAACTACTGAAAGGGAACGCCCTAAAAAGGGAAGTAGGGAGAGGAAAACCCCCCCAAAGGGTATATAAAGCCGAGAAGCGCCGCTTAAGATTCAGTCTGTCCTTTAAAGTTAAGTGGGTAACAAGGTTTTGTGAAGTGTTGTGAGAGATCGGCAAAGGCGATTATTCGACGACTAAACCCGCGGGAAGTCTAGATAATTGGCTGTTTGTGACGATTCATCTCCGGGAATAGAGAGTGGACAGCAGAATCGGCAAAAGTCGATTCCTTCTGTCGTCAAAAGACGATACTTCCCAATCGTCAAAAGACGATTCCTTCAGTCGGCAAAAGACGATTCCTTCAATCGTCAAAAGACGACTACTTCAGTCGGCAAAAGACGATACTTCCCAATCGTCAAAAGACGACTACTTCAATCGGCAAAAGACGACTACTTCAATCGGCAAAAGACGACTAATCGTCAAAAGACGATTAGAGATCCATCGGCAAAGGACGATCCAACGAGTCGGCTTCATCAACTTTCACCATCCAACAAGGAACCTGAGAACTTACACCTAGACCTTCTCACCGACATCACACGAAATCCAAGGTACCCAAATAAACTTGTATATTGAAAGAACCAAAATAAATGTTAAACTTTATTATCTTTCATTTCGCCACCCTCTAACCTGAACAAACCAAAGGTAGAACTCTCAAAAGAGAGTAAGAAATAAAAGAAAAAGTAAACGAACGTTTACACTTACTATCAAACCGATGGGTAATTTGGAAAATTGAGTTTTGCTTTGACTGTGAGCGTAATGACGCTTGTGATTCTCGACCCTTGAACTAGCAATCCCGTCGGTTTATCGCAGCTAAGGTGAATATTGCCATTTTCATGAGGAAGCTTCCAAGTAAAATACCAAGGAAGGATCCCTTGATTTTCAAGCTTGAAGTACAAATGATACGGAATCATGTGAGTCAACTAAAAACAAAATCTTGCTTGAGTTATAAACAAAGCATTTTACTTGTCCGATGTCAATATTGTTGACTGCGGAATGGTTCAGACGATTTTGCTTCCCTTGATGAACGTGGGCCACGAAGCAAACAGTTTTAAAACATAAAGTCCTCACTTTGAGTTCAAGAAAGGAGTGCATTCTTGAAATTTTGCATTTTGCAGCGAACCAAATTTCACGAACGAATTTCGGTGTAAAGCATAAATTGATGACTACTTCTCCTCGAGGCTCTATTGTCCCAGAAGCCGGGCTTATATGAAGAGACTGAAGTCCATCAGATGTAAAAAGGGATTCGTCGTTAAAATTAAAACTTATTTCTTCATCTTCATTATTTTTTAAAACGACTTCTCCGCTTGTCGTACATCCCAACAATGTAGGTTTCAGTTCAATTTTGTTCGGCTCAAATTTAACATCAGGATCGTCCATTTTAACCACAAATAAAATATGTTGACTCAAAAACAATTCAGGAATTATCAACTTCCATAAAGATTCATACAAAATGGGTTTAAATGATTTAAAAATGAATTCCATTTCATAACTTGATCCTGGGTGGATGGATCCGAAAGGTTTGGTGCAGACGAAGAATTCTCCTTTTCTTATTTCTTCTGTTTTTCCGTTGGCGATCACGCATCCGCCTTCATCTTCCCAACGGAAGCAGTAACCCACTTTCGTTGGATTCAAAACGTTAAATCTTTTGCAAAATGTATTCCCCGTTCCGACAACTTGAATTTCAATGACAGGAATGTCCTCATCGTAAGGGCGGTCGTTGGAACTAAAATAGGGATTTTTTCTTGATAAATAATCAGATTGTTCGGCTTCGATGTGGCAGTAAGACATCTGCGACATTCCTCTTAAAAACACGATTTGTTCTTCCGGGGACCCTTTGATTCTGCAAAAAATTAGAAGTTGAAAATCTGAAAATTGATGGCTTACTCTAAGCTCAATTTGGCTAAAAAGTTATCGATGCAGGTTGGAGAAAAGGTGACTTCACAATAAACTTCTTCGTCGCCATCAATATAGCCTTCGCTAGGATATATCGTAAAGGCATTCGTCATTTTTGCTATTTCTTGAGTCGACAACCATTTGCTTACACTTCCATCATCCTCATCCGGATTGTAAAAACGATCTAAAAATTTCTTAAGCATCTAACATGGTGAAAAATACCCTGACCTTTACGATTTGAGATTTTCTTCGGTCTTAAGATCCTTTGCCTCATCTTTTTTCGTGAAAAATGTCGAACAAGAGTCGCTCTTTTCAAAGAACCGAAATAATGACGAAGAGACTTCAGGGATTTTCTTTTTTCTTTCACTTTGTTCTCTACTTGTTTTATTTCTTCTTCGACTTCTTCTTCCTCCTCTTCTTCTTCTTTGTCTTCTTCCATAACGTGTTCGTCTTCTTCATTTATCTCCTCTCTTCTTCCTCTTCCTCCAAATATTCGTCTCGTTTTTTCAATATTTCGATGAGTTCTCGACGTTTCAAAAGAGAAACTGGAGGATAATAGTTCGTCCCGAGAGTTCCGATCGATATAGACGGAAAACCCTGCCCAAAAATTTAATTATTTGATTGTGACCTTCCAGTTCGGGTGAAAGAGTGGGGAGGTGCCTAGGAAAGAGCCACTAGCGGAGGTTATGCAAACTATTTTCTTCTCGGATCCCCCTTAAGGAATAAAAATTAACCTTTATAGAACGCCAAGGAGCAGGAGGAGTCACTTTTTTATAATCAATAGTCCAACTAAACTCTGCAGGTCGATCCTTCATATTTTTCATAACTATTTTTTCCTTTCTTTGCTAAAATCGCCAATAAAAAAAAATTAATTTTAAAATCACAATTACTTGAAAAAGATATGATACGTCAAACAATATTTGTTTTGGATAAACCTCGATTTCTGGAAGATCTGAAGATCCTGTTATAAATAAAGGAATTGAAAAATAAGTTTTTCCGTTTGGGTCGTCCAGTTCTTTATAGGGAGGCTGAGGTTCGGTTAACACACTCCCAGTCAAATATTCTTCAAGTTGCTCATAAGATAAAGGCCCTTGCTGTAAAAGTTTCACAAGCCCTTTCTCTTTACTCCAATCCAATGGTGGATTTTCCATTTCGATTTTAATCAAATCGCAAGTTATCACATTCTAAAAATTAATTATTATTGACCTAGTGGATCAGTGATCAAGGTCTCTGACTAGCTATTACTTCTAAATTAAGAGCATCTTGAGGGATGAAAAGTGCAAAAATTTGCTTTTGAGAGTTAGCCAAGACGAAACCGCTGCTCGGTATCATTTTGACGGAATCAGGAAGAGAATTCCATTCAAAAAGATGAAGAATATTTGTCAAATTTGATAAGTAAAAAGAAACAATTTTCACGTCGCTTATAACGCAGTTTCCAAAATCTACGTTGTAAATGTGACTCGTTTCAGACCAATCGAGAACTTGAGGAGGAACTCCTGAAATCACAGCTGATAAGAAGGAAAGTACTGGTATGAATAGCTTCCAACGAAAACTTCCTTAAAGAGAAGTGACAATATAGGAGGGGGAGGTATAACAGAGGGGGAGTATAACGGAGGGGGAAGTATAAGGGAACGATAGTATAAAGGAGGGGGAAGAATAAAGGAGGGAAAGAATAAGGGAGGCGGAAGTTTTTTTTACGAAAAATTTTCCGGGTTTTCCTTTTTTTGCCCTTTTAATTTTTTTTTGAAAATTTTCTAAGTTTTTTTGTCAAAAAATTTTCCGGGTTTTTCTTTTTTTGCGCTTTTTTTCAGTTTTTTTTTCGAAATTTTAAAGTGTCAAGGTAGAAATAATGGGCTCTTTGCCCTAGGGATGTGCCTCTCGTAATGGGTAGAAGTATGAAATTTCTCCCTACTAAAAAAATTGATAATTAAAAAGTGGCAATTTTTTTCAAAAATTCTTAAAAAATACAAGGAGTAATTGGTGAAAATCGGATTAAAGGTTCAGCCGCAGCGAATTTTTTAAAATTTCAAACAGACTATCTCCGCCATTTTTTCGAAATTCAAAATCGCCCTCGTTACATTCTTCTTCACCGGCTAAAGAAATTTTGGTGAAAATTTGGTGAAAATCGGATGAAAACTGTGTCCGTAAAGTGTTCCGGAAAAAAATGCTACGGCCGGCCGGAACACAGACAAAGTTGAGATCGGTATAAATCCATATTCGAATTTACTCCCGGGTTCTGGAAGACCCTTCCTCAAAAACCCGACGTCGAGGGTATCACAATAACTTCTTTAAGGAAGTTTAAAAAAAAAAAAAGTACCTAAGCCAGATGGTTTCAACATATAATCAAGCCCAGTAATATTTATATCGTAATTAAACCCAAGTCCTTTTATAATAACTCCTTGAGTCTCGTACGGATTGTTGACCGTATGTAGCAAAAATTTCATTTCCGATTTAACCGTCTCCTCCGGAGTGAAAGAGGCTACTAAATCAAATCTTGATTCGGACGAATTACGACTTTTGTCTTTTTTATAACATCTAAAACGGAAATTATGATAAACTTTCTAAAATATAAAACCATGGACAAGTTTGGCGAGGTCTTCTTTCAAAAATCCGTTTTCCGAAGGTGCCAATGAAATTCTCTCATCATCGGAAAGAACGTCGATTAATACCTGAAAATGGTTTTAAGTTTATCACTAAATGTTTATTTACTGTAGCTATGACTGGACCTATGTTGCGCAGCGTTATTTTTTCGATGTGTTCAATTCCGATGGCGCGATTTCCAAAATTTAAAACAGTATTGACGACTTCATCTTCGACTTCTGTCGTCTGCGGGTCGATTATTTTCACAATCGGCAAAACAGCTCTTCCTTCCACTTTAAATTCAACCACAGGACTTTTCCTATTTTGATATTTCGTCCTCAGTTTCAATTTCGCTCTTTGTTTCTAAGAAGAATTTAAAAATTTCAATTTTAATATATCATACGTCCAGACAATCCGGCTTAAATTTTAAAAGGACGACTTTTGTGCTGTACGAAGGGATGTAGGATGTGAATTTTTGTTGGTTTTCAGAAAGTAAAAAGCATTTTCTCTTGGTCTTTTTATCGTTGATTTTCGTCACTACGCACGAAGGGATGGCACTTTCGTTGTTCAGAAACAACGAAGTCGTTTTGTCTCTCCAAGTATGACGTTATAGAAAGTTATAGTTTCGGTATTTTCGTTAAAAACTGTCACTGGTTCTCCCTTAAAAATTTTTTGAGTTACGATTTTGTATTTTATAATCTTACTGAGCTCAGATCGACGTCGTCGTCATTTTGGACGATTTCAACTCCTTGTAAAAGTTTTCTAACGTTGTAGTCGGTTTTAGGGATGCATCCTGTCACCACAAACTTTATGGGAATTCCGTTTCTGTACTCAGGACTTGATTCGCTTATCAAAAGAAAGTAATCCTAAAAATATTTCGATTTTTCTTCGAGGTGATTTTAAAAAAATTTTACTTCAGAATACATTCTTTCCCTTTGAGGTGAACAAGTGACGATTATTTCGACGGTGTGTCCTGGAAGAAGGAGTCCAGTCGCTCTTGAAGCGTGAAAAGTTGGAATCTCGCGCTCCCTAAAATTTAAATCAGTTTTTATCTTCATGGTTTTTATCTACACTTTTTTTATGACTGCGGTAGACATTCTGCGTTTGTACTTTCGTCTCTTCTTTCCTTCCTTCATTTTACTTTCTGAAGATTCGTTCTGTGTGGACGAAATAGTTTCGCCTTTTTGTGAAGCTTTGAATTGAACAGAAGCTTTATTTGTCTTGTGGGTTCGAGCGCTTGAGTACGATTTTCGCTTTTTGTTATTCATTTTTTTCAAACTCTTTCGTGTTCTGTTCGAATTTTCACTTGGCCTTTTGGGAGGAAGCGAAGTGCTCGCTGATGAAAACGTCAAAACCTATGAGTAAAAATCAAAAAAACTTATAAAATCCAGAGGATTTTGTCACTTTTTTAGGAGTTTGGGCAGGAGCTTCTTCCGTCCCGATTAGCTGCTGTTTGGGAACAAGATTATAACTGAATTCATACGGCCCTGTGTTTTCAATGACAATTGGTAAATTCATAACTGCATGAACTTCCATAACTCCAAAATTCAACTCTTTTGAAGGCTGAATTGTAAACCTAAAAAGAGACATTTTTATTGTGGTCTTAATTGCTAATACGTACAAGGAATAGACGACTTTGATAGATACTGGGATGGAATGGTGGCGATGTTGTCTCGAACGTTCGTCTTTTTATGGATGACAATAAGTAAGCTGAACATGTGCTCTTTATTCAATTCTAGCGCCGTCGGACAACAGGCTGTAATCTTTAAAAAAAAGTAAATATGAAATGTGGGCCATGATTCCTGTATCATCCCGGCCCGAGTAGCCGCCAAATGACTGGAAATCTTTCAGGACAGTGCCTGCCCCTCCGCAGGCTGTTACTCTCTGATTGCTTAAGTCTAAGCTATGGGTCGCCCCTACGCATCAAAACTTGCTAGGGTCAGTGATTAAGGACTCAAACCAGAGATGGGCAAAATCTTAATCATGAATATGATTAAGATTTTAAATCATAGGAATATTTTTCTGTGATTAAGAATAAGATTAAAATCACACTCGCGAGTATGATTAAGAATAAAATCCTAATCAAGAGATGATTAAGAATCAACTCTTAATCACAAAATCTGCGATTAATCCCAGAAATCTGTGATTAATCACCGGAACGTTGTGATTAATTACAGGAATTTGTGATTAATCATAGGAAAATAATGATTAATCATTGGAATCTGTGATTAATCATAGGAAAATAATGATTAATCATTGGAATCTGTGATTAATCATAGGAAAATAATGATTAATCATTGGAATCTGTGATTAATCATTGGAATCTGGGATTAATTAAGGGAAAAGCTTGATCAATCATTAGTAAACTGTGAAATCACAGGAATCTGAATATTGTCACCTCTGATCACAATTTACTCTCAAAAACTAAAAACTCAAAATCTATCAATCTCTAAAACTCCAAAATTTTAATCATTATACAAATGAAAGGAGTTAGAGATTGATAGATTAGAAATGATTAATCATTATTTTCCTATGATTAATCACAGATTTCTGTAATTAATCACAACGTTCCGGTGATTAATCACAGCTTTCTGGGATTAATCACAGATTTCATTGATTAAAAGTTGATTCTTAATCATTTCTGTGATTAGGACTTTATTCTTAATCATACTCGTGAGTGTGATTTTAATCATACTTTTACTACGTGAATACGAATTTAATCTTATTCTTAATCACAGAAAAATATTCCTATGATTTAAAATCTTAATCATAATCATATGATCATTGCCCATCTTTGACTCAAACTACTAAGGATGTGGGTTTTCAGTGTCTACGTAGGACCAGTTGGCTACCAAAAAGGAGGACACCCCAAAATTGATAAGCAACTAGTTAATTACCTCAACTTTTGCTCTCGATCCCCCTTTCAATTTGACATGATTTTCTTCAATCGTAAAAATTTTCTCAGGGTCGAAAATCTGCTTGTCTTTGACGTAATAATTTATTCTAAAAATAAATTTTTTTTCTCAAAAAATTCAGAGACCAAAAAGTGAAAGAGTGATCTTTTACAACTTACCGTAAAGAAATTTCAGATTTTCCTTGGTTGTAAATGTAAAAAAATCTTGTGACTGGCGTGCTCACTTTAACCGTCCCAAAGTTAAGATGATTCAAGGAATGATCTTCAATGCCGTCTTTTATCCTCCTAAATTTTCTAAATGAGGCGCTCCGGGTACGAAGGGCGAACTCAACAAAACGTAGTTTCGAGATATTCGCATTTTAAAGTTTTATGTTACGGGCGAACTCAACAGAAAAGTCATTCTCTGGAATGGGAAAAGGAGTGGGGGTGTGGACTAGGATGTGGAGTTCGCCCTTCGTACCCGCTCGGATATCGCAGTTATAGCTTTACCGTATTTAAAGGGGAAAAAAGGGCGAACTCAATATAAAAATTACATGGGTGTATTCATCAAAAGGTCTAGAATCTGAAAATGAAAAAAAAAAAAAAATTTGTCCGATGTTGAGTTCGCCCTCGTACCCGGAGCGCCTCAAACTATCAATTTCTATCAATACACACGTGTAACTAATATCAATAATGATGTCTTCTATAGTTAACTCGAACGGGATGACTTCTTCAGCAACCATTTCACCCAATCCGGATTCGTGATATAACTAAAAAAGACATTTTTTAAAAAACTGTGCTTTTCAATTCAACGAGTTTTCCAGAGAGTACACGTTCTGTCTTTTACCTCAAAATGAAGGTCTTCTCGAATAACTTTTGGTTTATCTCCATAAACAGTAATGGTGATATCGTCACTTCCGTTATTTCCGATCAATCCAGACTTTTTCGAAATCATAATCCCTTTGAGCCTTAAATTCTGGGCGTTTTTCAAAACCCAAAAAAGTGCGACTCCGCAGTCGTTTTTCATCCGCAAAGATTCCGAAGATGTCCTGTATATGTATTCGTGCCTTTTTAACAGCTGAGGTGGTATAAATGCAGCACGGGTTTACAGGCGTTGGTCCATAGCTGAATAATTCCAGGTTCTGGGTTGTCTTTTATCGAAAAAACTAAATCTTGAACTAATATTCCAGGTTTCTGAGGATGCGCACGGACTGTCAAATACGCGAAAGAATTCGCCTAAAAATTTTTAAATTTTAAATTATTTTTCCACTTTTTCAACCTTTATTTCCAAAACTGAGGGTCGAACGAATAGTTTTCTTCCGGCATTCTGTAGAAGCTAAAAACGATTTGTTCGATGTCGACGAAAGAAGTGTTGACAAATTTGAAAGTCGCTTCTACTTGGAAAAGTCTTCCAGAAAAATTAGTAATTTTTAAATTGGTTGCTACCTTTTGTTTTTTTGATTTTTTGCGATTAAAACGTTTCCGAAATCGAAATGCATTTTATCCAGTAAGTAGGCGGGGCTGATCATTCTTTTCGGCTTCTCTTCAAAAACCTGAAGAAAAAGGGTATCATTTAATGGATGAATGAGCAGAGATTTTGAGATCTCTAGTGTAAAGCATTTATAGCATTGGCTTCTTGATCATTAGAAGCATTCCAGCAGGTCAAAGCCTATTCTTTTGCCTAGATAGAATTCTAACCTCTTTAAACAAAACGAAAGGATTTGTGTCAATGGTCGGAATATCCGCGTTGCCCAAAAGTTTAATCAAATGTTCAGCGTGAGTCCATCCGGCGACTTTCATCGAAATCGTCTTTTTATAACTGTTGAAGCCTCTAGGAGTGAAAATAACCGGCCAAATCGCCTCATCGCCTGGTTGGAGCGTTATCCTCGGCCCTGGTATATTAAAAGGATAACTTTCATCTGAAATCCAAAATTTAATCTAAATAACAAAAATCAAAAAATCAATTAAGCTCCCAAAAAATCCCAAAGGATTCATCTCCCTCAGAATGCGTGCTTGGGTCAAAAAATCAGTGATTACCTGCAGGTTTTTCAATTGTGACTCCAACTATAGCAAAAGGATCGGATTCAAGTGAAGAGTCTATCGATTTTCCCAATTCTGGAGAATGAAATCTCTAAAATTTTCTATAAATTTAAAGTCGAAAAATTATTTCAAGTACCGGATTGCTTCTTCTGTCTTTTGAAAGCGAACGTGTGGCCGAATCAGGTGCAGTATGAGGTTTCGATCGTCGAAAGACTAAAAAAATCGTAATTAAAAAAGGATGGAGGATATCTTTTAGATGCAACACTGGTTATCGTTAAGAACGGTTTCTAAAAGGACGTTTTGTGGAGGAGGATTTTTTTGTGGATGAGATACCCAGTGTCGCTTTTATACGGCGAAATTAAATTTTACTAATGATTTGTTTGTTCTTTTTTTGTTTCAGAGGTTTTCATGGGCTTCTTTATCGATATAACTGATTCGGATTCTGCGGCCAACTTGAGTAAAGAAGCCGACTCGAATTTAGCTCGAGAAGACTCCACAGCGATTTCGTCTTCGACGAACTCCATATCCGACTGATTTGCCACGTCGACTTTTTCCGACAAACTCTTTTCATCCACAGGAGGCACAAGCCAGTAATACAATGAAGGCTTTGGAGGAAACAAATCGTACATTGTTCCACTCGGTGATCCTAAAATGAATTGCTGACTTCAAATTATTCAAATCAGATTACTTTTCACAATTTCAAACTCTTCTAGGCTCGCCAATCCCAAAATGAGATGCTCCATGGCACTAGTTGAATACAAAATATAATAGGTATTCCCGGCATCTTTTTCCCCTAAATTGATTTATTTAAGAATAAAATTTTAAGAAGCTACATTATCGCTATTCATGTTAAGTTGTTTCCCAGATTTGCTTTTTGTTAAATTTACTTCCGAACTCGTTTCTTCATCCATCAATCGTTCTTCTTCTGCCAATTTCTCTTTCTCTCTGGTGTCAGTCTTAAAGTGGAGAAATTAGCATTTTAAAACTAGGTATACAAAATGAAACTCGGCTAAAATCTACAAAATTCAAATTTACCCTGTGGCTGAGTTTCATTTTGTACACCTAATAAATAAAACTTGTAGGAAATTTAATTCTCTATAAATTTGCACTTAATTATTTTTTCTAGGATGCACCATTTTCGGAAAATAATTTTTTTTAAAATTAATTTATCTTGAAAACAGTGCGTCCTAGAGAAAAAATGAATAGAATAAAAATTAAAGAGAATTGAATTTCCAACCGATTTTATTTAGTGCATTTTTTCAATATCTGTAACGGTTTACGATTTACAAGCCTTTAAAAATTAACCTTCTTAATGGTTATACTTCAATAACCTTCTTACACGGAGAAGGTCAACTTTTGATGGACTTCAACGCCTAAAATGTTCAAAATTTGAAAAATGAACTACTAGGTGTACAAATGAAACTCGGCTAAAATCTACAAAATTCAAATTTACCCTGTGGCTGAGTTTCATTTTGTACACCTAATAAAATGGGCTCCAAATGTGCCGTTATGTCTTTGGAAATAAAAGCCTGCAGTGGCAATTGTTATGGGGCTACTGCCCAGTAGTGCCAAGGGGTAAAATAAGGGTTTGAAAGAATAAAGTGATACTTTTTGAGGGTCCAGATAGGCGAAAAAATCTCTCAATTCTTTTTCATCTTTTTCATATTTCAAGTAAAGTTCCTGTAGCTCCATATCCTTAATTTGTCTTCTGATTTGATCCAAGACATCTGGAGGAAAGTTGTAAGTATAAGGTCAAAAATAAAAGTTAACCTGGATCAACGTCGATATGTTTTTTTCCTTTGCCCGATCGTTTTCCTCTGAGGGAAGAAGAACGTCTGGAACCTCGCCTCGCCGACCCCCGTCTTGCTGAACTTCGTCTAGCAGATCCTCGTAGCAGAACCTCGCCTAGCAGACCTCGTCTAGCAGATCCTCTTCTTGCTGAACCTCTTCTGGAAGACGACCTCCTTTCTGAGCCTCTTCTAGTCGATCCTCTTTTAGCGGACTTCCGCCTCATCGACGCCCTCTTCACCGACCCTCTCGTCTTCTCCTTCTTTTTATCACCTTTCCCACCCGGTATCTGTTTCACAGTTTCTTTTTCAACACCACCTTTTTCTCAACTTTTGCCGCTCTTTCGATCAACAAATCCAAATAGCTTTCCTGATCCGGAGTCCGATATCGTTCATAAACTCTTTACCATTCATCTTCTCAATAAAATCGATCATGTCTTTCTTCTTTTGAAACAACATCGCTTCTAAAAATCAAATAAAAAAGCATCAACCTCAGTGGGATTTACCTTCTTTGACTCTAAGAACGTTTGCTCTGTCATATACTTATCATAACTTGAATGCAAAGTTATGCTGTAGATATCACAATTTTTATAGTCAAAACATTTCCATATCAAGCGGACAACGTCGAGAGAATTTCTGACAATTTCGTTTTGCATAAAATCTATAACGACGCCTCTTTCGGCCATCAATGATGTAAGTCGAGGGCACACGAGTTCTTTTATAATTTCCAACGAAATCATCTCAAAAACCATATTATCTCCGATAATATGGGCGGATTTGACCGCTTTCGCTCCTGGAGCTATGGAACCTTTTTTGGTCATTTTTTTCGTACTTCTTCTTCGCGTGGACGCCCTTTTTATGCTTTGACTTTTCTGTTTCGTCGGAAGTTTTTTCGAAGAAGAAGAAGCAGGGTTCGCTAGTACGATCTAATTTCGATGGTCCTCCAAACCTGAAAACATTGTGAAAAGTTGGCTACTCTGAGATAAACCAGAACCTCCTGCTATCAACAAATCCAATATGGCGACCAAAAAAATATTACCATTCCGTCACCGCACGATCATAAGATCTTGAGTTTTTTATCTTTTCTATTCTTCAAAACAGCTTCGAGTTTTACAGTCAAATTTAAATTTGGATCAGAAACATCCTCTTCTAAAAAATATAATGAAAAAGAAAAACTTAAAAGACAGTACGGTTATCTATTTTATCAAGGTCGCCGTAGTGTTGAGGGTTGATATTCATAATTTCGTGGCAATAAACACGATTTATGGCGTTTCTGACGAATCTTGCTGCGTCTGAATTTTGTTCGGAAGCTTGTTCGAGTATCAAATCGTCTAGCGTTAGATATTTGTAGCCGTTGTGCCCGGCAAACATTTTTGCGTAGTATTTATAGTCGGTCCCTGGGCCTCCTCCGAAAAAAATCAACTTTCCGCTTTCTTTACCTTTTTCTTGAGGCATATAAAAAGATCTTCACGATGCGTCGATGGATGATCTTCCAAGTATTTTAGGTAGACTGAAATTTTCGATATAGAAGTTTCAATATTTTTCAAAATAGTTATTACCGTTAATAGCTTCATCAATATCAGGAGGTTGATCGCTCTCTTTCGACTTAGATTTCGACGCTTTATCCGGATCTTTTGGCATTTTTCCTCTTGCAGACTTCGGTTCTATTCAATTTTTTTAAACTTTAACGCAGAATATTTTCCAACTTACTGACGTTAACTTCGATGCTCGAGAAGCCCTTTTGGAAGCTAAAGAAACCCTCGGCTGCATCTTCATATTTTCAATATGATTTAAAGCCAAAGTTCCCAATTATTATAGTAAACATCCGAAAGTTTTTCAGACATAGAATTTTCAAAAAACTCCGTCGGTATGAACAAGCTAGGGACTTGATAATAACGGCTCAATGCTGTAAATATTTTTTTCTCGTCTGTTTCCCTGTAAAAATTTTTTTTTTAAATAAATATGTCGGGGATTGGAATATTTTTTTGGTTTAAGGGAGAAGAGGGTAACACTGTAAGTGTCTCCTTAAGGTGAATCCTCTCGCTGTGCATAGACTTGCTCTTTTCAAAGAGCGTGTAGAAGTGAAGAAGGTGAAGCGAAGGTGAAGTGTAGAAGGGTACAGCCGACAATTACATCGACATCAAACCCCAGTAATAGAGGACCACTTAGCCCTGCTTTAGGCTTAACATCCTGAAGGACAGTGGTTGGCCGAAATTTTTAATTTACATACTTGGTGAACTCTGGAAAGTAAATTTCCATAGGGAACGGAGTGTTATTGGTGGCTTTTATGTATTTTTCTTTATGGTCCAAAAATGGTATCGCGTTTCCAAAATCGATAGTGTCCGTTTCCAAAAGTGGCAAAGGATCAACGGCATTTCCTACTACCTTCATCGTCTGGCATTCTTGATTGTGGACGAAATAAAACTCAAAAATTCTTCATAAGAGCCCTAAAAAAACCTCAATTTTTTCCTTTTTTTCAAAATTACTGGAGCTAAAGGAATGAAGTCGACGGAAATCATCTGAGAAGTGTTCGGCTCTATGAGGCCGTAATGGGGAAAAACTTCGAAAGGAGAGTCCATCTGATCCGTTATCCATTTTGAGTCTGATCCAGCAGCAGGATTTCGCTTCACCACCCGTTGAATACAAGACCATTCCACAGTAGTTGAAGTACTAAAAGCAACAATAGCGTTAGACGGGTGTTTTTTGGATGGGTTAAAAAGGATGTTACTAGACAGAGGATCAAGTGAATTTTGGGTCAAAGCCGAGGTAAAATTAACACCCAGATTTTTTTTTTTTAAATATGCCCAGTTTATAAATAATTACTCATTATTTAAGGTGAATTTCATAACTTTTTCTGGCTGCATTTTATCGTCCCGAAATTCAATTTTCTGTTGAAAGACAATTTTGGAATCGTCAACATCGCTTTGATAGTTACTGGGATGATTGCACCACATTGAACCTAAAATAGTGTTTTCAGTAACTTAAATTTAAAAAAAATTAGTTCTCCTTCCTGTGGAAATTACTGGTTTGAAGAGATTCCAACAAAACTTCCTTAAAGGGAAGTACAATATAGGAGGGGGAAGTATAAAGGAGGGGAAGTATAACAGAGGGGAAGTATAAGGAACGAAAGTATAACGGAGGGAGGGAAAGTATAAGGGAGGGAAAGTATAAAGGAGGGGAAAGTATAACGAAGGGGGAAGTTTTTTTTTCGAAAAATTTTCTAAGGTTTTTTTTTTCCGATTTTTTTTATTTTCAAAGTTTTTTTTAAATTTTCCGAGTTTTTTTTTATTTTCCTGGTTTTCTTTTTAAATTCGCGCTTTTTTTCTGAAAAATTTCGAAGTTCTTTTTTTTTCTCGAAAATGTCCAAGTGTCAAGGTAGAAATAATGGGCTCTTTGGCCTAGGGATGTGCCTCTCGTAATGGGTAGAAGTATGAAATTTCTCCCTACTAAAAAATAATAATTAAAAAGTGGCAATTTTTTAACACCGAAAATTCGTAAAAAATTAAGGAGTCTTTGGTGAAAATTTGGTGAAAATCGGCCCAAATTTCAAACAGACATATTTCCGCCATTTTTTTGAAATTCAAAATCGCCCTCTTACATTCTTGTTCACCGGCTAAAGAAATTTTGGTGAAAATGTGGTGAAATCGGATGAAAACTGTGGCCGTAAAGTGTTCCGGAAAAAATGCTACGGAACCACAGACAAAGTTGAGGTCGGCAAAGATCAATATTCGATTTTACCCTCCATAAACCCGACGTGGAGGGTATCACAATAACTTCTTTAAGAAGTTAAAATGTTGGGGCGCCAAGATGAGGCGCGTTGAGTGGGCTAGATTCTTGACTCATTGAACCATTGGTTTGGGGAGACCACATAAGCTAAAAAACCGCCCAAAAAAAATTATTTTACTTTAATTTTGAAGTGAAATTGAAAAGGCGTTTCAACTCTTTTCTGATATTTCGTTCCTGGAGAAAAAATGAGCGGGACCGTTTTGTCCCTTTGGGCGGAATCAATAATTCCGTGCAGTTCTAAAATAAAATTAAAAAATTTTAATGAATTTGTTTTTTTACCTTATCAAGTCCGATGGTTTGAGGCAAATCGTGAACGTTGAGAGGAAAAACAAGTCGGACTTCCGCCGGTAAAGTCCCAGGGTTATACAGAGGTAAATTTATAACGGTGGTCGTGCCAAAACAATGCCACCAATTTTATAACCAGGGACGTAAAAATAGGGGAAGTTAGCACAC